>JAEQBH010002780.1:0-266070 GCA_016808115.1 Tetrastigma voinierianum
TATAAAGATCGTTGAAACTTGATTGAATACATGCTCCGTGGTTTTGAATTCATTACTTCAGGTAATTTGAATCCTTCAAGATTTTCATATATACATTAGTATCAATAGATCCATGTAGAAAGGTTGTGACTACATCCATTAGCCGCATATCAAGTCCTTTGGAGACCACTAAATATATTAAGTAATGAAATGTAGTTGCATCCATTACGGGAGAATACGTCTCCTCATAATCAATTCCATGTTCAGGAGGCTTCTCACACAAGGCGTGCTTTATATCGCACGATTTCATTTTGCTCATTTCGTTTTTGTACAAAGATCCATCGATATCCAACATGTTTTATATCTTTAGGTGTTTGAACTACTGGTCCAAATACCTCTCGTTTAGCCAATGATTTTAACTCTGTTTGAATGCTTCTTTCTAGTTTAACCAATCATTTCGACATCGACATTCATTCATATTTTATGGCTCTTGATCTTCATCTTTCCTTATGATGTTCATAGCCACTTTTTATGTACTAATCAGCGTAATTAATCCGATTTGCACATTAAGGTCCCTGCTATTCTACTGATCGCATTTTTTTGGCTAATTTTGTAGTTTTTGCAAGCTATTTATGCCAAAATTGTTGAGTCGATCCAAGCACGAAGAATCCAAGTTGAACTCGCGATTACATATCGAAACCGAAGGAAAAGAAGAAAGCGTAAAATGGATGGAAACTGGCTTCACAGAAACTGGGTGCGTGGCTGAAATTTTCGCGAACTTGCAAAATTTTGTAACCCGCGAACTCTCATAGGTTGCGAAATTCTCTCTCATCGCTGCACTTCATCATGCAAGACTGCTCATCCTGAGATTGCTGGACTTCATGCCTTTTACTTTTGGACTCCTTTGTTCCCTTTTGGCTCCTAATTTGCCCCTGTTATAATAGTGTCATGCGTTATTTTGGTGAACAGAAGGCCAATGTTAAAAGCCCTGCGTAAGACAAGCACCAAAAGGATCTTCTCAATTAATAAAATTTCTTTCGCAGAGGCTCACTTCTCCATTTCTTTCTTATGTCGCATTTTCTCTCATTTCTTTGTTTTCGCTACCAAACACCCTCCCGAGGAAGAACCCTAGGGTTCTCCATTCATACTGAATCTGGGAAGAAGGTACTCTTATATTGCAGACAATTCCCTTGAACTAATCAGGATTTTTCGCGGCGGAGACTTCGAAGGTATGTAAAGACAAAGCACCATGGTTTTTAATTTTGGTTTTGCATAATCCGTATTGGAAAGTGAAAGGGCCAAATTCCTGGATAAAATGAAGACGTTATGGATGGTCAATTTAGGCTGTCGTGAACAGAATTAATTGTTCTAATGTGTATGCCAGTTAAAATTCGTCATCTTTTTGAATCTATAGAATGTGACCTAAGAGGTATAAACTTAGGTCTTGGGTATGTTTAAATTGGGGAAAAATGTATTTGTAATATCTGAGGTAATTAGTGAATTAAGGTTGATCGATTGAATAGAATTTATGTGTTTAAATAATACTGACACAGAAATCATAGGAGGACCTAATGGACGAATTTTAAAATAATTTGACATCATTGAAAGATATGGATGTTAGTGAAATTTTACCACTGGTTTCAGGTCTTTTTTCGACGCCGGTAGAGAAAGATATAGGCAAAATACTAATCGATGCGCAATCCGCTAAAAAAAAAAGAGTTTAGCATTAAACATTAGATATAAGAAATTAGTTGTGAAATTGAATATTAAAATTATAATTTTGGGTATTTAGATGTTAAAAGGCAGAATGTTGGAAGGTAAGGAAAGTAAAAGGGATTTAAAAAATTATTTAAAAAGCTCAAGAAGTATTAAATAGAACCCGTAAACGTCTAATTGAGTATGATAACAAGGTATGGCTCTATGATTTTGACGTTATCTTTATATTTCTTTTCTTGCATGAATATTGCATAGAAAACAAAGCTGGGGAAGGCTCACACGCTCAGGGTGAATAGCCTAGCTGGAGCTCGAATTAATAGGAGGTGAGTAAATTTATATCATCGCACTTGCACCTTCGAAATGCATAGCGGTGTTTACTGCTTTGGGACTCGATCGTAGTAATCGACCAGATTAAGACCCTTATTCGAAAGCACCATTGAATTGAATTTTCATATGCCATGTCACGTAATCCCGATGAATATTCATGCTGAGCACGGCCGCCCAACTCTATTGCATTTGGTGTTATCTCTTGCTGTACGCCGAGTACGGCCACCTATAACTTGTAATCGCACGTCATTGATGGTATGAATCACGTGAAAACCCAATCGATGGGGAGGCCATCAAAGTTATGTGCACATGGTACCCTATGGAAGTGCAGTTCGTTGCCTTCCTAGAGAGGTGGTAAACCTAGGCGAGAACCCGGCCCGTTTCTAATGGATCTTTGGTTGGAATGCACTGGATTCCAAAGATAAAGGTAAAAGGAATGTAATGGATTCTAATGGTAAACTATATTTCGTGTTTCAACCTCTAAAACTCATTTGATATCATGGTTCATATTGCCGCTATTTATTGCATAACCATGTAATGGTGATTGATTGATTGGAGCATAACCATCCTTCTTGTGAGCCGCCTGAGTACTCCAGCCTCACAAGTATGGTGATATATTTTTACTCACGAAAGTTATCTCACCCCGCTGATTTCCTCCTTTTCGTAGACAGAAATGTAGAGTCCGGCATTTCTTGACCACTTTCTATTTGAAACATGTAATGGATTATTATTTTGTTTATTTGGTGAATGAGTCTAAGTTTCGAAGGCTCCATGGTGGATGCAGTTTATTGGAGTTAATTATTTGGTTGAATCGATAAATTTTGAATAGTTGAGTTGGATAAATTTTGCTTTGATGAGAGCCTTATTGATATTTTGATGAGGCAGTTGAGGTCGTTTTGATGATGGATGACCACGGAGGTCTATTTGTTATGTTGGCCCGAATAATATCATGATATGCGAATTTGAGTTGGTAGTAGATTTTAGATTGATATTGCGAATAACGAGTTTGTCATTAGTTATAGAAGCTTGAATAGGTCTTAGAGATTTTTCGATAGAAATTATGGGACTTAGGCTTGCTACGGGTTTTGGTGGCCTTAAGCCTACCCATTCCTAGCGATCCTGACTTTATAAAGTGGGATGTGACATCTTTCATCGCATGAAGAGGAGGAATGGAGTTGGCTAGGGTTGGAGGTAACAACGGTTCTGTTTTTAGCATACGTATTTATGAGTATTTATATTTATTTCTCAATCTAGGTTTAAATCTCTTAAATGTACCTTGATGGACTAGTATTTGGCAATCTTTTGAGTTCGGTGTATGCTTATTGCAAGATCACGAGATTCGTGGTGCCCTCTATTTGTCATTGTAAGGTAGATTTATTAGATATGTATTCACTGCCAGGGAGCATTTATGCTCAGTAAATGTTGTTTTTCAAAAGGGAAAATTATAGGGTTTAGTTTTTAAAGCTAATGAAGATCCGGTTCGGGAAATGACTATAGGTCATCACTCCTTTTCAATACGCACACCATCGACCTCCATTGTTTTTTGCAAATTCCATAATCAAGCAAATTCACCGTTTTGAGCGATTACCAAATTATTTGTCTTGGGGAAAGCCCATCCTTGAGTTCGACTCGACCCATCTTGCCGAGTAGCTAGGCTCTGATATGGGAAGTGCACGATTGACACTATGTTGGGTGAATAGGCACCAGTTATGGCTTGAGTGAAGGAACCGGCCCATTGAGAGGCTCACGAGGCTAACGGGGATGCCTGATTATGTGTGTGGTCTATGGGCCATGGAGAAAAAAAGAAGAAATCCTTCTGTTGGGTGAGGAAGGTAGTGGAAGACGAGGAAAGGCCCCCAGCCTGCGAGCCACCCGATATTGCGCCTTGTCGCTTCACCGGTGTATATCACGCGCTTCACGCAGCGTTCAACCACGAGCACCTCTGCAGGCCATCCACGTCTACATTGCCCTGCAAAACCTCAAGAAGGTAGTGGCCATTGTTCTGACCTTCGCCACTACATCACAAACATTGGCAGCCGCTTATAATGCATGGCACAACGGATGGTTGGTCTTTGGATTCAGATATGGAGCACACGGACCTCAAATGATTCCACTAGCTCCACTAGTTCGGCCAGCCTTGAGCTTGGCTGGTTTGGGGAGCACGGTCTCCCTACTTTTTGTTTTTTGATTTTTCTTGTTTTATCTTATTTTATTTTATTTTATTTTGGTTCTTTAATTTTTTTCTTTTAGATTTTCTCTAATTTTAGTTAATCCTTGTTTTAGCTCATTTTAATTTTCTGCATCTTTCTTTAATTTTATTGGCTTATTTTTACGAGTTTGGGCTTAATTTTTGAAGCGAGAATCTTAAGTCAGGAAAAACATAGAAATTTTTCGACTAAATGAATTCCTTATTTATTAATGCAAAAATTTCGCAAATCTCTGTGTGATGCGTACGGAAGGCTTCCCAGAAGAAGACAAAAAGGAACAGTGCAGTTGGTTAAAAAAATAATAATAATAATTTGTCTTTGAAAATTTTTAAAAAAAATTGTCTTTGAAAATATTTTTTTATAAAAAAAAAAAAAAAATTTTTTTGCAACCTGTGAATTTTCGTAACCTTCTTTAGTTTCGCAGCCCAATTTTGTTTTGATAATAACTTTTTCATCCGAACTCCGTTTTGGGTAATCTTGGTACCGTTGGAAATCTTAGAGAGTATAGAATCTCAATCTAGCCAGAAAGAACACTTTTGAAATTTTGATAAAGGCTTAATTTTCAAAATTCTCCAACTGGTCACTTTTTTCTTCTCTTTTCTTCTCCTAACTTGTTCATTTGAAGGCCAAACAGAGTGAATAAGGTCTCGGTGGAAAGCTTGCAAAGTCTCCTATCCAACAATGAGCACATTTCATCAAGAAGGTAGCACTTCCTTCTCTAACTTTCCAATCCAAGCCCCATTGAGGACAATGTTGAATTTGGTTGGGGGGAGAGTTAAGGAAGGAAGTGTTGTTTTATGTTTTTGAGCAAGTCTATTTTGTTAAGTTTAATGACTTGCATAGTTGTTTGTTTTGCTTGTGAAGCTGTTAGTTTGTTTTTGAAAAGCTGAAAACATAGTCATTTTTTATTATATAATACACACTTTACAGCTTGCACTTGCAGTTTTCAAAAATTGCTCCATTTTTGTGTTTTCCTAGCACTTGATTTAGAAGTGAAACTTTGTCCAATTCTATTGATGTTAGATTGATTCCATGCCTAGTTAAGTGGATGATTAGTTGAATTCTTGTTGCTTTCGATCTTTTTCTTCCACCTTTAGCTAACCACACAATATGCACATCAGGTTTCCTCAAATAAAAATTTAAAAAGCGCATAAACCTCCTAAACTTTTTGCAAGCCTACCCTAGTTTCATTGACTATCTTTGTAGGTTAAGGAACTCAGATGAAAAGAAGACGATGTATGTGCAAATAAAGAAGTGGAAAAGCAAGAAAAGAAAAAGAAAAAGAAAAATAAGAAAATTGCAACGCTTTGCCCTTCAGAAACTTCGAGCACCAGTCAAGAGGGTATATGGCGAAAGTCTTTAAAAACCTTGGAATGCCACCAGCCAAGCTGGTTGGGATCCACGGAAACTTTGTGCTCTACATGGGTGGATGGGTGGAGTTTAGCAAGTATAGGTCTTTGGAGTCTCGAAATCATTTGAAGTCGGGGTGAAACCTGAAGAGTTAGTGGTCGAAAGATCCTTATGACTTGATGCCCTAAGCCTTAATTGGTTGGGAGTCATCGGTGAATCCCCGTTACATGGACTTTGGTGAAGTCGATTCCTTAGCATTACTTGTCTGACATGAAAGAATTATGGAATAAGAGGTCTTTGATCTATTTAGGTTGGTTCATAGTATCCTAGGTGGTGACAATGGCAGTTTGGGGAGAGTGCAATTTGCGGTTGTGTTGAGAAGCTGATCAAACCGACGCTAGCTTTGGTGGAAGTCTACGGTTGATTCACGAGAGGCTCTTTGATACTCAGTCTGTATGACATTCATTACCACCGAGATAGTTATTGGGCAAGGGTTTCAGTGATTCTCATCGAGGGTTAGGCATTACTCATTCATAACCTTTTTGAAATACCAATTTTTTTTTTGTGAACATCATTTTGTTATTATTTTGTATGCTCTCTCTTTCTTTCAATGCTAAGGGACTAGCAATGTGTAGGTTAGAGGTGTGATTAGTGTCAAAAGTCTTTATTTTTGAACCTATTTATTCATGAGTTTGAGCACTTTTTGTGTACTATCAACATAATTATCCGATTTGCATTAAGGTCCTGCTATTCCTATTGATCACATTTTGTGGCTAATTTATAGTTTTTGCAAGCTGTATGCAAAAATTGTTAGATGTCGATCCAAGCACGAAGAATCCGAGTTGAACTCAGCATTACAGATCAGAAACCAGAAGGAAAGAAGAGCAGAAAATGGATGGAAATTGGAGCCTGTGGGAAACTTGGCAGGGCTGCGAAATTTCCTTCCTGCTGCCACTGTTCATTCTGCAGCACTATTCATCCTGCATTGTTGACTTCCTGCACCTTTTACTTTTTTGATTCCTTTTGTTCCCCTTTTGGCTTTCTTCCTAATTTGCCCCCATTGTAATAGTGTTTGCTATGTTATTTTGGTAATTTGTAAAGGGGGTTTGGCTATAAAAGCCCCCAAGACAAGCACTGAAAAAGGATCTTCTCCGTGTAAAACTTGGCGTGAAGGCTCCGGTTCAGCTTTTCTCCTTTTCTCTCATTTTCTACCCCTTTCTCTCACTTTCTCGGCGCCAGCCACCCTTGAGGATAATGACTCAAAGGATGGTTACTTTCGTACTCTCCATCCTTGAAGAGGAGACTCTGCTGGGCTTTGGAGCGGAGTAAGCGATGGTTCTCATGTTTTTGTGTTTTTACTGGCATTTATGCTTATATCTTTCAATCTGAGTTTAAATCCTCTTGAGAATCACTGTGATTGACCGAGTATTTGGCAATCTTTTTTTAGGTTCGATGGATGCTTATTTCTATATTCACTTTGAGATTAGGTCGTTTATCATTCTATGATCCTTGTAGGGTAGATCGGGGACATGTATTACGCTGTCAGGAGCATTTTATGCTCGATGCAAATCTTTGTTTTTCAAAAGGAAAAATTATAGGTTTTAGTTTTAAAAATAAATGAAAGATCGGTTCGAATTTATAGATTCTCATCCTCCTCAGCATGAAATAAGACAGGAACCTCTCGATCGCCTTAGGACCTCAAACCGGTAGCCTAATGCTAAGGAGTTCTTTTTTCATATTTTTTCTTCAATTTATTTTCAATGCACCATGAGCCTCCTTGTTTTTACAAAATCCCATAATCCAAAACAAATTCACCATTTTGAGCCAATTGCAAATCATTTGTGCGAACAAAGCCCATCCACGAGGTGCGACCACAGAACCTTTATCTTAAAATAGCTAAGCTACGATAGAAGGTTTAGGTTTATAAATTTTGTTGGTTGAACACTCTTCTGCGTTCACGTCACAATCTGTCTTAACCTCAAATCCGTAAAAATATCCATGCCCACGCCCACGCCCACGCCCACTCCCATGCCCACGCCCATGCCCACACCCACGTCTATTAGTTTGAATTATGGCATTAGCTTCAGGCAATGATATAGATCCGGTAGGGCTAGATTATTAGTTTTTAATAACGATTAATTTATTACTGGCTGTTCTGAGGGCGTACAATTAACTTCGAGAATATTTGGTAAAACGACGCTCTCTATATTGCTGCTGCAGGAGCATATTAGAGGCATGAAAAGTGGTATATGTTTTCTCAAGCATGTCCTCATTCGAGACCTTTTCTCCACATTAATTTTGAACAAGGCTGAGTTATAGTCACTGACCGAATAAAAATCTTGTAGTCGTAAATGAATCCAATCAAAACGGTGCCTTGGAAGTATTACGATCTTTTGATGGTCATACCGTTCTTTCAAACTTTTCCTGTAGATCAATGGATCCTTGACCGTAAGATATTCACTTTTGAGGCCTTCATCAATATGATGGCGAAGAGATAAGCTTTAGCGCGATCCTACTGGGATGCATTATTTCCTTCTTTAATTGTATTTCCAAGATTCATAGCATCTAAGTGGATTTCAGCATCCAATATCCAAGATAAATAATTTTTCCCTGAAATATCAAGTGCAACAAATTTGAGCTTAGTGATATTAGTCAGTTTCTTAAATAATTAACAGTATATGAATAAAGTGAAAGATATAAGAAAATTATAACTTAATAATTTAATAATAATATATATGAGCTCAAGTGGTAATGTTTAAAATAGGAAGCTTGAGGTATAGTGAATTTCCTCATTCTATCACATAGAGAAGAGTGCTTATTTAGTTATGAATCAATGTGAAGAAATCTTTATCAACTTAGGTGCCTTTCAGGCTATGAATAATCAGTTACTATAGCTTTTTGGCCATAAAATTTTCTTTAAAAAAGAAAGAAAAGGAAAAAAAAAATGAAAAATACATACTCAGAATACCTTACTCGTTTTGTGACTTTGTCTATCTGTGCTCTCGTGCTGATAACGTGTTATAAAAAATGAAGAAAGGAAAAGCGAGATATGAGAAATTCAAGTCCTTTTCTCCTTATCTTTCATTATCAAGGATCCTATATATATAGGGGTCTTTATTAATATCAGTAATAAGTACATCCATAATGATCACTGGTAAATGTGTGGTCATTCACATTTCTCAATGAATTATTTATAACGTTTTTCTATATTTATATAAGCAATTTTTTAATAATTTTTTTTTTTTTCCATGCATGCTCGACACTTTGCATGCATTGTACCATTGAAGCAAATGAAGGTAAGTTTCATATGGTTTATAATGCTCGACTTTCTTGAAAACGACTTTATCAAAATAGTAGTTGGAATGAGGATCATTTCTGTACACATGGCGTCGTGTGAGTAACGAGCACTCATATTGGTGTCGAGAATATGATCACGTGTGATCAGCGAGTGAGAGCTCATGACGGAAGGTCGGGCATGCCTCGGCTTAGCCACCTCGGGTATCAGGGTGGATGAGATCAGATACACGAGCAAACAGACCGCCTCAGGCATGAGAGATAAAGCAAAAAGAGAATGCGTGGTAGTCCACCTCGTTAAGTGTTACGACCGCAGGTTAACGTGCAGTTAGATCAATCATACGACCTCCCATGATGGGTATGTATATAGGGATCTTACCCAGATTAGGCATAAGATTCGTTTTTTTTTTTTTTTTTTTTTTTTTGAAAAGAAACTCTTTTAGAAAGGATATGAAACCTTTCCATTGGCTCGATCCCATGGAACAAAATCCCACACTTCTCAAGGATTCTTTGAGAAAGAGATCGAGCTCATTTCAGTTTGTCGATGGGAGAAATTCCCCTTTCCAACTTTGAGTCTACACTAGAGCAACGACTGATGTCTCTGGAACGGTTGTTGAAAGATCAGTAAGAATCCCACCACCAGTAGTTGGCCTCGTTCTTGGTAGCTAATGTAGCCTTGTGCTGAGGGAGAGACACCACCTTGCGAGAATGCGTGATCCACTACCTCCTCACCACGACATCCCATTTGCACCTCGTAATACCCAGACAATTTGAGTCTACAGATAAATATTCTCTTCCCTCGCAACGGGATCACCTTCCTACCAATAATCCCTGATCGATCTGATCTCCTTCTCCCCCTTGGAGGAGTCTAGACCCTACATTGTGAGCGTTGGACGACATGTCATCATCCCTGTTTATCCTTGCCGTCTTGAACCATGATGCTCCGCCACACTTCACCTTGCCAAATTTCTAGATGTACGATGGCCTCTAAGACCCTTTTGACCACCTTATGCACTTCTTCCAAATAATGACGCTACAAACAAGTAACGATGCTTTGTTGTGTAAAGTCTTCCTATCAAGTTTGGCGGGTCTCACTCCATCATGGTTCCACCATTTAGCTTCGAATACGGTGACCTCCTTCCGCTGCATGTCTGAGAAGTTTGTCACTTAGTACATGTGCTCAATAAGGAGAAAACAAAGCGTCACTAGTCTCTTCCACGTTCGGATGGGAAGATCTGAGTCCATTAAGGACTTTATGAAATGCCTTGGGGTTGCGATCCTCCATTTCGTGCAAGTCATTGACACATTTTTGCGGGTAATCAGCGGGTTATACGCCCCATCTTGATTCCTCATTTCACTATCATCATCCCCCCACCTCTATCGATGAGTTGTTCCAACAGGGAAATCAATACGTCATGCTCAAGGACGATGTTGTCGCCGCAACCAAGCGAACGGTCACCAGCACATCAGACGCTAGGTGTTATAAATGAGTCGAGGAAACAAAACTGAGATGTGAGGAAGGGGAAGAGGCGAGCGATTCTAGGGTCGAGGTGAGTAAACACGGTGTGCAGGGTTCGAGGGATCATTTATAACAAAATCTAGGGCAAGATAACAATATAAGGCAATTTAGGTTCACGGTTCTACCTTCTTAGCTCCTACCACTTATCCAGTCTTTACAAGGGTTCGAGTGGCCTAAGCCCCAACGAGGAGACCCGGATGGGAGCGACAAGTCTCAATTTTGCGAGTATCACAAGGACTTCGGGAATCAGACCAACGATTATTATTGGCTCAGGAGGCTGTAAAATTATTTGGTTAGAAAATGACATCTACGAGAATACGTGGAAGAGGCGGTCTCAAGCAATTCGCAAGTCCTACAACCCGTAAGGCGGCGAGCTACTGATAGATACACTTTCGTGGGCGTGATGACTAAAGCTGGTCGACCACCTTTCCGGATGTGGTAACTCATTACATTTTTTGAGGCTCCCCTACGGAAGTTGTCCATGCCTCACGATGATGTGCTTGTTCTAACTTTGGAGGTGGGAAGCACGATGAAAAGAATCTTAGTAAACCTGGTAGTGCGGCCAACCTGCTCTACCTACTAGCCTTGCTACACTTGGGGTATAAGCCCGACAATCTGCGTAGTCTTGGAAGAGTGTTAGTTAGCTTTAATGGATCGTAGACGAATTCAATGGGAGAGATAGTATTGCCAGTTTCGGCTAGCTCTATCATCTCCCTTGTCCCATTCACTGTGGTTGATGAGATGTCATCTTTCAACGCCATTTTAAGGCGCACCTGGATCCATGAAATGAAGGCTTTTCCATCCTCATATCACTAGATGTTGAGCTTCTTGACTCCTCAACTTCTTGACTCCTCAAGGTCAGATTGAGGTCTTGTTACTAGGTCCACCAGCCAAATGATGAGTCTTTGATCAAATAGCAGTGACAACTCGAGGCCTACCTCGTCGAGCAGGATGAATCTAGAATCGCGGAGCCTCTTAAACTACATCACTTGTTCAGCTTGAGTAGGTTGGCTTGGGAACACACCTCACCAGAGATGAAGTTGACTCCTTAGTATCACTTTTACAAGAGTACGGTGACATTTTCGCATGGTCCCACTCCGACATGCTTGGGGTTTCCCCAACCGTGGCTCAGCACTCTTTGAACCTCCAGAAAGAGCACAGGTCGGTCTAACATAAGTTAAGACAATTCCATTCGGAGCACTGATAAGTGATAAAGCATGAAGTAGAAAAACTATTGGCCATTAGGTTTATAAGAGAGATTCAGTATCTGGAATGGCTATCCAAAGTCGTGGTTGTTCCTAAGAAAAATGGCAAGTGGTGCATGTGCGTCGATTACTCTGGCTTTGAATGGCGCTGGCCGAGAGGATACATTTCCCCTCCTCGATAAGATGGATGTTCTCCCTGTGATGGGTCGCCGACTTCTCTCATTCCTCGACACTTGCGTAGGCTACAATCAGATCCCCACTTATCCACCTAACTCGAAGCACATGACGTTTATCACTCAAACGGGAATGTATTGCTACATTGTAATGCCTTTTGGATTGAAGAATGTTGGAGCCACATATTAGGGCATGATGTCCCGTATTTTCGAACCCTTATTAGGAAACACCATGGAAGTGTATATTGATGACATGTTAGTCAAGTCCCGGCTTCGGGAATATCATTTAGCACATTTTCGAGAGGCATTCAAGTTGATGCCAAAGCACCGGTTGCGGCTGAACCTAGAGAAATGTGTGTTCAGGGTTGGATTTGGAAACTTCCTAGGGTTCTTGGTAAGCCAAAGGGGGGTTGAAATGGTGCCCAGACAAGTCAAATTCATCACACAAATGCAACCCCCTTTCACGAAAAATCATATATAGATGCTAATGGGGAAATTAGCGATGTTAAATAGGTTCATCTCTCGGTATTTGGGTCGCCTACGACCGTTCTTAGCAAGGCTCAAAGGAGCCCCCTAGAAGGAATGGGGACTGAAGTGCGACAATGCCTTTCGTGCTATAAAAGAGTATGTCACCTCCACCTTTCGTTATCTCGGCTTGATAAGTAAGGAGGACCTCTTACTTTTGTATCCAGCTACCTCAAACCACTATCGTGAGCATGACTTTGGTGAAGTGGGCGATGGTGAGCGAGGGGCGGTGTACTTTGTGAGTAAAGTGTTGACAGACGCTGAAACAAGGTATATCGATTTTGAACGAATCGCATTGGCCCTCAGAGCAGTGTGAAGAAGCAGCCCATACTTCGAGCCCACTGTTTATAGTTGTACTCTGACAACCAGTTAAGGCTATGCTCCATAACCCCAGGCGCTTAGGGCCCAGCTCTAAAGTAGATGGAGTTGAGTTGAAAGTTTGACGTGAAATGCGATGTCTTCGACGATGAAGGTCAAATTCTTACCGATTTTCTTATTAAAATGTCATATGGGAAGCCACAAGAACTCTGTGAACTGTCATGGCTCCTCGAGACTGACATCTAGTCCAAAGCCACGGGAAGGGGAGCAGGTATGATCCTATAGTAGCTAGAGGGCTTATCCATTGTTCAGGCGGTTAAATTCGAGTTCACCACTTCTAATAATGAAGCCTAGTACGAGGTTGTATTGCTCGACCTTCGACTAACTAAAGAATTCTCGGTTACTAAACTTAAGCTTTGATGCAACTCGCAATTAGCGGCGTCTCATTTATGAGGGGAGTATGAGGCCAAAAATAAGCGAATGAAGAAATATCTGCAGTTGGCACGATCCCTGATGGCTGGATTCTAGCGCTCATAGTGGCCGGCCGGGAGCTTAAAGCGGAATGGCTGGCTCATGACAGCACCGGCGCTCATATTCGGTACTGCCACATTAAGATAAGCGTCATGGACAACCCGTCTATCTCAAACGCGACAGTACTCACAACTGTGAATCAACCTGGATCCTCCTGGATGTCCTCTATCTTGTCTTACTTGAGGAATGTGACCTTACCTGAGGACAGAAGCAAGGTGGTTAAGGTGAAAGGCTTTGAAGCATCACGAGTACACCTTGATAAAGCGATATTAAGATGACGGTCATTTTGGTCCATATCAAAGATGTTGTCCCACGATTAGGAGAACGAATGGAGCAAGTCCACGGAGGCATCTATAGAACCCATATTGGCTGATGATCGCTATGTCATAAAATTATGACATAGAGTTTCTACTGGCCTATAATGAAGCAGGAGTCCGAGTTGTTCGTACAAAATTGCTATATCTGCCAAAAGTTTAGCAATATTATTCATGTCCCAGCCACAACGTTGCACTCTGTCTCAAGTCTATGGTAGTTCTACAAGTGAGGTGTTGATATTATGGGTTTATTACCCTTGGCTATAGGCTAAAGAAAGTTCATTTTGGTAGCCACCGATTATTTCACCAAATGGGCAGAGGCGGTATGCATAAATCAAGGTAACACAGCTCACATTGTTTATGCAGAAGAACATTATATGTCGGTTCAAGGTACCGCACTCTATCATCTCAAATAATGGATCACGGTTTATTAGCAAGCCTTTCCAACAGTTTCGTGCCGAATATGGGATCAAGAATGTCTACTCTATGCCTTGGTATCCTTAATCAAATGGGTAAGCTGAGGTCACAAACAAAACGTTGCTCGAGTACTTGAAGAAACAATTAATAGCCGAAAAAGGCAAGTGGGTAAACAAGCTACCAATAGTGCTCTGGGCCAATCGCACGACTCTAAAACAGCCTATCGGGAAGACCCTATACGCACTCGCATTTAGGGCCGAGGCACTTATTCCCTTAGAGTTTGGGCTTACGCCCTTGACACTTCTGAACTTTCCCAAGCACTATAAGAGCTCGAGGAGAAACGAGAACGAACGACCATCCGAATAGCCGAGTACCATCGACGAGCCTTCCTTCAGAAGGAAAAACTTGTCAAGCCAAGGGCTTTTCACAAGGGCGATCTTGTCCTTCGCCGAACCTTTGAGGAGGGAAAATTTGGGCCAAATTAGGAAGGTCCTTCGTTATTGCTTGGATGAGGTTGCAAGGGCGTCTTGAATACAATTCCGGTGCGGGAAGATGGGTACTTTCACAGGATCAAACATTTGAAGAAGTATTTTCAATAATTCTCCATTGTTGTGGAACGTATCCTAGTTCTCTTGAGTGAATAAACAATGCCATTATTTCTCCATTTTCAATGGGATGATTTATTACATGCCATTGTTTCTCCATTTTCATTGAGATGATTTATTATAGGACTTCGGTGCCCAGCTCAATAGCCTTTGAACCTTAAGAAGTAGGAATAAAGCCCCTACCAATAACCTCCATTTGAATGTTTTTATCTCCCTTTTTGAGATGCTTGTACTCCATTTTATGGGATGGTTGATCTTCATTTTATGAGATTTTTTTCTCTCTTCTTGAGATGCTTGTACCCTATTTTATGGGATGGTTGATATCTGTTTTATGAGACGTTTTATCCCCCTTTCTAAGATGATTGTTCTTCGTTTAATGGGATAATTAGTGTTCTCCATTTTATGAGATGAAGTAGCCCCTTTTTATGAAAATTAAACTACTCAGTTCAGATGATTAGTTATCTGCGGGGTCGCCATTTTTGCATTTGCCTGGTATCCTGCCCTTTGGACTTTCTAAGCAGCCATATGAAAAGCTCCTTTGACTTCGAGGCGGCGACCTCTTGAGGCCTTTTCTTGAAATTGCTCGGGCGTAACCTTCATGGACCTCGAGCAACAGAAGCACTTCCTAGTAACATACAAGATCGGGAGATGTGAAAAATTTATTGTCAAAATAAAAGATGTCATTAACGAAACAAAAGTGCCAGGAACAAACCCTTTTGGCTGGTCACGGTACATTTTCATGAGTGAGGGGAACAATAGCCTCGGACATGGAGAGTGGAAATTCTTGCAAAATGACAACAACGGGCTCTAAGTCAACCACCTCGCGGTCACCATTTTTCTGCTACACAAGTATCCTGCACTTCGGGCGTCTAGCTTAGCCCTGTCGCATGAAAATCTCCTTTGACTTGGGAGGGGCAACCTCTTTAGGGCCCTTTGCTTAGGCTATCGAGCCTCATAACCTTCATGGACCTCGGGTAACAGAAACACTTCCTGGTAACATATAAGATCAGGAGATGTGAAAATTTTCTTGTCAAAATAAAAGATGTCATTAACGAAACAAAGTGCGAGAGCAAGACCCTTTTGGTAGTCCGCGATACATTTTCATGGTGAGGAGCAATGACCTCGGACATGGAGAGTGGAAATTCTTGCAAAATGACAACAACAGGCTCTAAGTCAACCACCTCGTCCGCTCTAGAGGTACCCTCATTCGTGGGTACAGGTAAGACCTAGGCTTCCTTTGCCGTTGCACTTACTTCTTCAACTGTGGTGTGCAGCTTGACGACTTCTATAGTCGGGGTTTGCTCAGGCGTACTCCTCGGGGACTCCTCGTACTCGCATCGAGCGTGGATTTTCTTAGCTTCATAAAATGAGTCTTTCAGTTCTAGCTCCGCTAAGTGCGCACTACACAATTGCTCAACCTTAAGCTTATGAGCAGCATAGAGCCCTTCTACCTTAGCCTGATGGAAGCTACGTTGCAACACAATGGAGTGCTTTAGATGCTCCACCTAGGCCTCTAGTTAGGGCACCTTCTTTGCCTGGTTGACCAACACGTTGCGCTCTTTAGCTAACTCGGCTAATTTTTGCATAGCCTTCGTCACCTCCTTCTCAAGTTGAGGAACCCGGGACTCGGCTTGGACCTTAGTATACAAATCCCAGGCACCTTCCCTCATGTGAGATAGACGATTAAGTTGGTGCTATTAGGTGTCACAATACTTCACCATGTAAGCATCGAAGATGCTCATCTACAATAATAACTGTCAATAAAAACAAACATGAACATGGATGCGCAGAGAAAAGAAAGGCATAGGATTACCGAAGTTGCCATTTGGAAGGGGGTAGAGTCCCTCAAAAGGTCCTAGACCTTCCTGGTCACTGTGCCTGCCAATACATGGAGGCCAGCCCATCAATAACTTCTTCCTCTGGATCCTTTAGCAATAGCTCCTCGAATAGAGTCGAGTCTACCATGAGACCCTCCAAGGAAAAAGGGGACACAACCTCCTCCCCGATCGGGGAGGGTTCAGGGATAGCTGCTGCTTCTTTTTCCACTTGCTAGTTATGGGAACCGCTTAGGGGGACATGCCTCGCGGCCCTCCACTATCTTTATACCTTCTCGAGGGATGGGGGATGATCGCTACTCTTCGGTACCACCACGTGGCTGTACTACCGGACGCCTTTCATCCAATGGTGTGGTGGTGGTAGTCCGGGGCATTTCTCGGGCAACCTCCCTTAGTCGAGGGGTAAAGGATCTTCCACTAGCCTAGGGCGGGTGTTGTCGAGCAGCCCCTTCTGTGACTTGACCACACCTTGGCTTAGTTCCTCGACTTCTTTAAGCTGAGCACATGGGTCACGTCGGGAAGCTGGGACATCACCTTAATTAAGGAATTAATTCGGAAGAACTGAGTCGTCGACAAGCTTCCCTCGACCAGAAGTATATGAGCAAAGCGAGGTTAAGAAGAGATCAATCCAAGTTTGCCTGAAAGCAAGCAGGAGATCTTCTTTGTACTTCATTCTTAGTAAGGGTCGGTGTTCTTAAATTCTCAAAGCATGGGATCTGGTATAAAGGCTCAACTGGCCCGATACGTTGCCTTACGACTTATTCTTAATGGTATTCGACAAGTTTGTCACCAGATGTAGCGGTTTGACATCAGCACCTCTTCCAACCCCAAGTAAAGCCCGTGCTTCCTATTTAGCACACTCACCGGAGAGAACTTGGGCCGATGTTCACGTGAGAGCGTGAACGGGTCGTCGAATTGAAGAGCGGGAAGCTGGTGCACCCGAAGGGAACCTCAACCCCTCACTAATGTGGATCTCCGTCCGATAGATGGAGTTCATCACACCTCGGTCCTTATCCTTGTAGGCCACAAACTGAGGCCCAAATGTGACAAAGGACACCCGGACCTAGGGAGGGAAGGAGAATCTCTTCTAGAAGGCATCCACTTGAAACTCCCCAATGGGTCTGAGTCATGTGAAGACTTCGTTAGCATTCGCACGAGAGAGCACCTCCCCAGATACCCCAGATGAGGAAGAAATTGATTTTTCATCCCCAAAGCTTCCATCATCGTCTCTTCTATAAGCCATCCTACAGGTGCAGCCGTCAGAAGCGATGCTTGGAGAATCGACCAAAGGTAACTCTAAATAAAGCCGCAAGGATTAAAAAAAAAAAAAAAAGGTTGTGAGAACCCTTAGAGCGGTGAATCCCAATGAAAACAAAATATACTTTTGATATTCTAAGTAGCAGTTCGATTTTACGAGAAAAGATTGTAGGAAAATGGTTGGAACTAGGGAGATGAAGAAGCCATGAGCAATGTAGGTGCAGAGTAAGGGTTGAAACAACCCACAAAACTATTCAATGGAGTAAGCAAGAAGCTCCCCATAGAAGGCTGGGAAGATATTTAAAGTTAAGGCTGCCAGTGGCATGGACGAGAAATTCGAAAGCGGCATTTAATGCACTAGTCATGCTAGAGAGCATGCCAAATCCGCAAACGAATTTGTGACTACCACCTAGGATCAACAGAAGTATAATGATGGATTTACATGGCGCACAAAGCCCCAACCCTAATGGTTTGGTACAAACGATTAACGACACCTGAAAATCAAAACAAAAATTAAAAAGTCTAGCGCCTTTCCAACCCTAATGGCTTGAAACGACGCTAGGGGGGCTAGTGGAATGGGATAAGTTACAATGCACGTGACATTAGTATGAGTAACCCAAACACTCATATGGGTGACCCAAATCTGGTCATGTGACAATCAAGTGAGTGACTCGAGCTACGCAAGCAAAAAGGTCGGGCGTGCCCTAGCTAAGCCACCTCTGGCATTAGGGTAGATGAGATCGGATACATGATGAGTCTAAAAACTCATTAGATTTTTAATCCATTTTTCTGAGTTTATTATGAGATAAATGTTGATTTGTTTGAAGAAAAGTGGATAATTGACTCAAAATTTCATTTTGCGAGGAAAATACGACGAGAAACTCAAATTTTAGCAAATCGAGAAGAAATCGGCTGTAGGCGGGGTGAGGTCACATTTGGAAATTTAAGTCAAATGGGAATTTTCGATTGCCGGCCATTCCAGTCCACGACATCAACAAATTTAGCTTTGAAGAAGAAAGCGAAAACTTGAACAAGAGTGAAGTACGTGACTTGAAAAAGAGGTTGCGACAAAGAAAGCGTGAGTCGAGACTAAAGGAAACAATCAAATGACGAAATTCATGTCGCGACATCACTTTGATGTAGCGACATCAAAAGGATATGAATGATGTCGCGACACCACTCTAAGGAAATCGCGACAAGAATCATCTATGAAGCCACAAGAGGTCTTTGCAAAGAAAGGGTTGCAACTTTTAAAATACAAGGTTTCCATTTCATGTCGACATAATGCTAGGCCGCGACATAAAAGCAGGAAGATTTAAAAGTCTGACAGATAGGGTGAAGGGGAGGTCGCAACTGTAGCCCAATGAAGCACTTGCAAGAGGCCCGAACTGCACGACCTTTTACAAGTCAAGGATCAAAAAAATGATGTAAAACCTCAATTTAGGTCTTGACTGAAGAAAGTGACCGGAAGAAATTGATGTCGCGACATGCAAGCGAGTGCGACACGGAAAATATAGGAGTGGGAAGAAGGAAGTAGTTGCAGCGTGGGAAAATGAGGTTGAAAGCGAAGAAGGAATGGGAAACAAAAGGAGTTCGACATCATCATGATGTTGCGACATAAAATTCAGATATGAAGACAAGAAGACCGCCCGACACAATTGCGACGAAGGAATGAGTCTGCAATCATCATACAAGCGACAAAGTGAGCCGCCCAGCCAAAAGCGTCGCAACTCGGAAAGGTGCGGGAGAAAAAGGAAGACAATGATCGTGCGACATGTAAGCGAGTCGCGACATCGACGGAAGGAACATTGAGCAAATGAAGTCGCGACCACACACGATCTTCGCAACCCAGCGATCAAAATCATTTGCGAGACAAGCGATTGCAACTTAAAAGAAAGAGGTGCGTGATCATGAGCAATCAAGACAAGTCCATGTCGGAAGAATAGCTTGAGGTCGCGACATAGAGCAGTGAGTTGGGCTTTTCTTTGGATTTTACAGGCATTTGGGGTTCGGCGAGATTCTTTTCACGAGTATAAATAAGATGACTTTAGAATGGTAAAGTAGCTTAAAGTCTTCACTACCGACAAAGGGAAAAGAAGAGGAACTCGATTAATATATTTTAGGGTAGAATTTTATTTTAGTTTAATTTTTCGGTTTGAATCTGCCCGAGCCCCACGTATAGGCAGAACAGAGGTGGATTTTAGTTATATTATTTTCTTAAAATGCGCCTGAAAATTTATGAAATCTTAGACAAATTTTTGGAATTCATTTCTTCTCGAGGATTTTTATTCTTGATTATAGTGGTTGTGAAAATGATGATTGCTCCATTTTCTTAATTCCCAAATGCGATGTCGAAACATAGCTCTTGGTTGATTTACATTTGAATTCTGAGTCTTTCTGCACAATTTACGGAGAATTAATTTGGGTTCGGTTTTTACTTAATCGGTGTCGTTTTTAATGGATAAGTTCCCAATGGTAGTACCTAGTATCAGTTGAGGGAATGTATCTTACTCTAATATCCAGGATGCCCTACGGCGAAGCCTTGAGACGGAGATTCACGAGTTGAGAGCATTCTTTTACAGGTATGTTAGAGCTACCATTATTGACTAGCCGAGCTACGGGCGATCAGTGGCAGATGATCTACAGATGACTGTGTGCGATTGAAGTTGGAGGGTGTATTTAACAATATAAATGTCGAGAGAGTTCACTTAATCTGAGGTAAGAAGTTCGATCCGGAGTGTTAGCTTAGATCTAATCAAGGAAAGGGATGAACCCATAGATCGAAGGTTGAGCCACCAATTGAGTGAGTAGAAATTTTGCGAAAATCCTTAGAAGGTAAAAAGCAAAGTTCTGGCATCCAACACCGAAATAGGTGTGAAATATTGAGAAAAGAAAAACACCCCGGATCTTCAGAAAATTTGGAATACGGTAGGCTGGTTAGATCTTGTCTTGAGAGAAACAAGGATATCCTAATCGATGAATATGGAGAAATCAATTCCAATAGTGGGAAATCTTGGACAAAAATCATATCCATACATAAAAGCATGAGCAATGGATTTTAGTCTTTGGAATTGAATTGTTCCATTGCTATTTCATTGATGGTTTTAGTTTCTCTGAGAACAGCGATTCAATCCATTTCTTTTTATGGACAATTTATTTTTATTCATTTACTTTTGTTTTAGCTTAATTTGAATATATTCAATATTATAGGGATTTTTAATTTGTGTTGTTTAGATAAAACATTCATTATTAGTTTTGAGTCCAAATAGTATGAAATTTTAGTAGTCAGGGTAGTTGATCTGTAATTCGCTATCAATCTCTATGGGAATGATACCTGGACTTACATTTAGATTTTACTACTTGTATGACACAAATGCACTTGCAGTGTCATAGACTTGACCCTTATTTTAAATCGTGAACAATTAAAGAAAACTATTTTATCAAGCAAAATTATCAGTAACATGTTTACTGCAAGAAGAGTGTGGAGCTCTTTGTAATTATGAATTTGAGGGAGTTTTAATCTATATAGAAAAAGGCAAACAAGTTTTTGTAAACGTAAGATTCTTAGGGGGTTGAAAAAGAATTAAATAGATCAATATTCGACAAAAGAAGAAATACTAATTTGGACATTTTAAGAAAGAACGAAATAGCTTTGCAAGCGGTAGCTATTTAGCCACTAATCTTTAACAAGCCATATTGAAAATATTTGTTTTGTTTGACTAATCCTATTAATTTGAGTGTGTTTGATTTCGGAAACTTTTAATGCATAGGAAAGCGAGGATTCGAGCTGATTCAGTAGGACACTGAATTGGAGAAAACACTTAGGAGCTTGAGAAAAGACAAAAGAAGCGAAAACTAGCGACTATGGCAGATGAGAGACATGACAGACGGAAGAACGAGAGACGAAGGCCTCCCATTGCGATACAATGGAGGATTTAAGGCCCTGTGTCGAGGAAGAATATTATGCAATCAGACAGCCTACTGTAGATGCAAATAATTTCGAACTAAAGCCAGCCTTGATTACAATGGTTTAGCAACATCAGTTTACTGGTCATCCCACCGAAGACCCAAACGAGCACCTGGGAAGATTTCTCAGGATGGCGAATACAGTGAAGCTGAATGGGGTGAGACAGAGGTGATAAAATTGCATCTCTTCCCATTTTCTTTGAGAGATATAGCTGCCACATGGTATGAATCATTACCATATGGTTCGGTTGATACTTAAGGAAGAGTTGGTAGAAACCTACTTAGGCGGATTCTTTCCCCCATCTCCGCCCGGAGAGAAGAGAGATAATAGTATTCTAACGGGGAAGATGAGAGCCTATATGTAGCTTGGGAAGATTCAAAGGTTCTTGAAGAGATGCTCGATGCATGGCATAGGTTGAAGACCCGGATGGACATAGTGTATCATGCTTTAAATGATGCATCTAAGAACAATGCTCCCGATGCTTCATGCTGCAGCAGACATTCAAATAAAAGTCTTTGAAGAGCGAGAGATGCGATAGAAGACACAGCAAAATGCAATATAGAAAGCTCCATATGAGTTTTGAGAGGAAATAAACGGAGGAAAAGGAGATTCATGGAGAATTTGACGAGATGGCGACCATGGAGAGCAAAGTTGGATGCCATAATGCATAGGATAGACAAACAAGAGGAAGATGCACCTTTGCTCATGAAATAGGAGCAATAGAAAGAGAACTTATGAGAAGAAGTGAGTCATTCTTATGAGAAGAAGGTTCTTATGGTCTTTGAGGAGGTTAAGAGTACGTGAAGCTCGAGCCGAGAAGTTATCATTTCGAAGCCAAATCTAACACTGCCTACACGGCTTCTGATCAGTGACTTGGGAACCATAGGAATTTCTCATATGGTGGAGGAGAGGGGCATTACAAGGCCAGGCATGGATAGAGATCACCCGACAAGGATATCGGCGGCCACCAGGTTCCAGTGAGAGTGAAACGAAATGAATGCTCCGAGGGTCGAGGAGGAGGGACTGACCATTTGAAGAACAAAATCTTTGCTTGATTCGTGGGGAGATGACAGGGGCTATTACAATTCAAAAAACTGAGCAGAAGCTATCGAGACTTGGAAGCTTTGAGTCGATACTCAAATGTTTTGGAACAATGTTAGTGCCTCGGCGAAAAATTTGGAGACATAGTAGAGCGGCCTTACTGAATATATAAATCGAGCAAGGGTACATTCCACTGAAGTGATACTCGAGAAAGACAAAATTTGCATGGCAATTCAGTTAAGAAGTGGGAAGGATTTGAGCAGCAACAAAGAAGGAAAGAAAGAAAGAGGCTGAAAGGAAGGAGGAAGAACAGCAGTTGAACATTGAAAGAAAGTAATGACCCGAAAAAGAAGGAAGAGTGCAGGCTATACACGCCCGAGTGCCGTTTCCACAGCGAGACTTGATCAAGAAGAAGAATAGTTTTCTAAATTCTTGGATATTTTAAAAAAAATGAAATAAATATCCCATTTACTTGAGGTGATTAGCCAAACCTCTTTATGCAAAATTTCTGAAGGAAATCTTGAGCGAGAAAGAAAGATAGGTAGAGGAGTATAGTATAACTTGGTACTACGTGTAGTGCCATTATCGACCAAAGCTCTAGCAAGAGATGAAGGACCCTACTTGAGTTTCACCATTCCACTGCTCTATAGGGAAATGTGAGATTCAAGAAAGCTTTATGTGATTAAAGCAAGTATATAAATTTGATGCCTCTATCCAGGTTGTCTGAGACTTGAATTTGGGGAACTTACCCAATGACAATTACATTGCGAGATGGCTAATAGATCTATGGCACAACCGGAGAAGGCATTCTTGAGATGTACTTGTCAAGGTTGGGAGAATTCATCTTCCCGGTGGATTTGTTATCATGCGAGATGGAGGAAGATACCTGAGTTCCTCTGTTCTTTGGGGAGGGCCTTTCTGCTTAGCGGCTGGATACGCCTTGATAGACGTCTGAGAAGGTGAATTGACACTCAGGGTTGGAAATGAAGCAGTGCATTTTAATATTAAAAGGGTAAGACATCCTAATGTAGGGAAAGACAGGTTGTATGGTACATGAAACAATAGTCTTCTCGATGATGAATTGGTGCGATTGTATCCTTGACCTTTCATCAATGAAGTGAGATGAATTTTGATATCTTAAGAAGTCTTGATTGTGAAATGCCTTCAAATTTGTTTAACAAGGAAACAGTCTCAAGTATAAATGAAAACAGTCAAGATGAAGTAAGCAGCCAGAAACAACAAACTCATGAGCAAGAAACTAGTGCAGAAGGGCTGACATTGAAAGAATTGCCCAATCATTTAAAATATGAGTTTTAGAACCGAGAAAGAAAACCGAGTTATCATATAAACTGCATTAGTACGAAATTTGAAGAGCGAGTTGCTGGTAATCTTGAGAAAATACAAAGGGAAACAATTGCATGGTCAATTGAGGGATTTGAAAGATATCGACCCTCCGTTTTGCATGCACAAAATATTCTTTGGAGGATAATGCAAAAACTATTGACCGTCAAGGAAGGTGAAGACCCGTTGATGAGAAAGAAGTTGTCGAGAAAAGAAGTTACGAAATGGTTAAAATGCGGGTTTTATATATGCTATATCGGATAGTTCTTGGGTAAGCCCGGTGCATGTGGTTCCCAAAAGGTGGATTCAGCTGTGATCGGAAATGGAAAGAATGAGCTAGTTCTAGAATGTGACGAGGATGGAGGTGTGTATTGACTATAGTAAATTGAATCTTTGCAACCCGAGAAAAGGATCATTTCCCTGCCTTTCATTGATCGGATGCTGGATAGAGTTGGCGAGGACACCCTCAGGCCCTGTTTCTTGATGGATACTCTGGATATAATCGAGTGCTATTGCTTTTGAGAGATGGGAGAGAAACCACTTTCGCGCCGCAGTTTTTGCTTAGGAGGTATATTTGGTTTGGTGTGTGCTCCTGGGTGCCTTTCAGATGCGATGTCTGCCGGCTTCGATCTAGCGAAGAGGTTGGGAGATCTTCGCGGATGTTTGATTATGGGGATCAGTTTTGAAACCGGTCTGCATAACACAGGGGCCAGTACTTCAAAGGTCACAAGACAAGAATCTAGCTCCCGAATTGGGAGAAAAAGAATGCCATTTTATGGTTCCTGAAGGAATTGTCTTGGGGCACATGATTTGCAGCAGGGCTTGAGGTAGACCAAGCAAAAGTTTCAATTATAAAAATCCTAATGCCACCCACTTCTGATCGAGGGAATGTAGGAAGTTTCTTAGGACATCTTTGGATTTTATAGAAGAGATTTATCAAAGATTTCTCAAAATTGCTAGACCACTATGCGAGATTCTTTGGAAAAGATACTAAGTTCTATTTTGATGAATCCTTCCCGAGGAAAGCATTTGAAGAAATCAAATCAGTTAGTTGAAGCTCCCATCATGGCAAAACCAGTTGGAGCAGAGAATTTGAAATCATGTGTGATCTTAGGTGAGATTTTGCAATAGGAGAATTTATATTGAGGCAGAAAGTTGAAAAAAAAGTGTTCCAAAGGCCATATATACTATGCTAGCAAAACCTTTAATGAAGCACAAGAAAAATTACTCTACCTCTGCGAAAAGGGAGATGATAGTATTTGCAGTGAAAATTTAAACCATACATTTAGGAATTACATGTTGTACCACACATTGATCATGCAACAATTAAATATCTAATGGCAAAGAAAGAAGCAAAGCTAAGATGGATCAGGTGGGTACTATTATTATAGGAATTTGATTTAGAAATAAAAGACAAGAAGGGTAGTGACAATGTGATGGGCGATCACTTGTCGAGTAGAAACCCAGCGTACAAGAAGAAGAGAAATGGCATGGAAAATTTTCCGGATGAGCGGTTATTTCGGCTATCCTCGATCACTTGCACAGTATCGCGATATTGTGAACTTTTTAGCTTGTGGAATTATGCACGGAGGTCGACTACCAACAAAGAAAGGGCTAAGGACGGTGGGTACTACATTTGGGATGACATTATTGTTTAAAAGAGGAGGTGATCTGATTATAAGGAGATGTGTACGGAAGGTGAGCAAAGTAAGATTTTACAAGAATGTCATGCATCCGCATGTGGGACATTTTGCGAGAATAAAACAACCCATAAAATTCTCGGTCGAGTTTCTTGGCCTACCACTATTTTGGAATTTATTTTGAATGGAGGATTATGTGATCGATGCAGATGGGAAATATCAGGCCAAAAGACTTGAGATGCCCTGCAGTATCACAGTGGTGCGATTGTTTTGATGTATAGAGATGGATTTTATGGGTCCTTTTCAGTTTCATTTTGGAAATATATACATACTCCTAGTTGTGGATTATGTATCAAAATGGGTAGAGCGTGACTTGTCGAAGAATGATGCAAATCTGATTCAATGGGATTTTACGAAAAGAGCATTCTCGGCCCGGATTTGGAACAAATAGGGCATAATTAGTGATGGAGGAAGCCATTTTTAAAATAAGGTATTTGACAAACTCATGAGCAGATATGGTATAAAACACATTATGAGCTTGACTTATCATCCTCAAACAAATGGGCAAGATGAAATTTCCAACAGGGAAATAAAGAAAATTACAGAAAAATTTGTAAGTTCGGTAGAAGATTAGTCTTTGAAGCTTGATGATGCATACGCGGGCATACGGAAGCGCACTTTAAAACTCCCATTGGAATGTCCCATCTTGGTTTGTCTTTGGAAAACCTTGTCACCTCTTATCTTGAGATAGAATATAAGGCTATATGGAGCCATCAAAGAGCTTAATTTGATTTTATTTGCTAATGAAGAGGTTACTCGGGTTAAATGAATTGGAAGAGTTGAGGGAATGAAGCCTATGATAGTGCGGAATTTACAAAGGATAAAACAAAAATGGCATGATCAAGCGAATTTTGAGGAGAATTCAGGAAGGAGATCAGGTCTTGTTATTGACTCAGGTAAGACTCTTTCCGGGCGAAGTCGAATGGAGTGGACCAAAACTGCGGTGGTATCAAACACCTGATTTAGGCGTGACACTTAGAACCGACAATCATGAGGAGTTCAAAGTTAGTAGTCGGAGATTAAAGCACTATCTTGGGAAAGCAATTAGAAGAGTAACCCTTCTTTACGAAGCAAGAAAGGAAATTGAAGAAAGCAGAAACGATAAGCGTGAAGAGTCCGGTTAAAGACTAAAAATTGAAGCGGCTTTGTGGAAGGCGATCCACACACCCGAGTTTGATTTAAAATTTTTATTTTTTCTTGTTATAGTTTTACAAATTTACGTATTTACTTCACAATAAGCAATTTGATTTTATTCATTATCGTTTGAAGAGTAGGTAATTTTTTTTAGTTTTACGGAATGATGAAGATTGTGCGAAAAGGTGCATACGCAATCAAACCCCGATCAACATAAGAGACGAAAAAAAGGGGCGTATATTCTTCTTAATTTGATTTCTGATTTGTCTTTGATATAGCATGATTGAAAGTTTGAGGGGAATTTTATCTTGTTTTGGTGCTTAAGTTTTGAATGTGATGCATAGTGGAAGTTGTTGAATTTTGTTATGATGAAGATGAGTTGAGTTATGATTGTTTGATTGGAATTGAATAAATTAAAGGTATTGTGAATTTGAGTGTTTATGTTTGGAATTACATAACATTAATTCAAAGTTGCAACCAAGAATTCTTTGGATGTGAAAAGTAAAAAGTGGAAAGAAAGTCGAATAATGGCCCAGTCCACGGCGAAATAAAGGAGGAAGAACATTTTTATGATGCAACCCCATTTTCCCTGTCGTGACCACATTTCAGGTCACAACCAAAAATTTTGAAGTCATGACTGGAATGATGAAGTCAAATAGAGAAGTTGGCTTTACTCTCGTTTTGGGTCCGGCGATTAAAAATAAAATTTATTGAAAATCATTAATTTAGAATTGATAGTTAATATACATGACTCGTAAGCTGTCAGCGACATTAAACTCAGCGATCTATTCCACTTCAAATTCTGTAGCGCAGTTTCAACCCAACCTTTCCATTTACTTGCATCCATCTTTTGGAATCTTGAAACCTAGAACCGAAGCTTCGGCAATACCCTCGCAAACTTTCAATCATGGCGACCAAACCCGAGATGAAGTCAACAATCTCGACAAGTGTCGCGAAATCATGTAGCGATAATGTCGATAATTAGAAGAAGCTCGAACCAGGAATTCAACTGAAGAAAAGAAGTAAAATGAAAAGGAAACCAACGGGGATGAGGATATGAGCTGAGAGAGGAAAATGTCAGAGGAAAGAAAAAGACTTGTTCGGGAAAAGCTAAAGACTTATGGAGCAATTGATGTGGAGCCAAGAATTTATCTGCGAAAGAGGTTTGGCAGTCGTTCCCACATTTACGGAAGTAATAGAAAAAGGGTTGGGCGTTCTTTTGTGAGCACAAAGCACGAGTTTCGGCTCTAACAAAGGGAATTCTATGCAAACATGGTAGGAATGAAGGAGGATTAATTTTCGTGAGAGGTGTTTGGGTATATCGACGATAGAAGCATAAATGAAGTGTTTAAGCGAGAGATTTCAAGCATGGGTCAAAATACAAGAAATTGTTGGAAAACCCAAATTATGAAATAATAGTGAACCGGTTGACTGGAGAAGAAGGAAAGTGGGAAGTGACGAAGAAGAATCCCCACCATGCCATCAAAAGGGGAGCTCTCACAGAAAAGGCAAAGGTTTGGTTTTATTTTATATGTTTTGTAATAGTACCTACAGAGGACACCTTTACGGTCGGAGAGCGAGAAGCTATCTGTTGTATGACTTTTGAAAGGATACAAAATAAACATGGAGATAACTATTCGAAGAATCAATCAGAGGTACCATCGCTAGCAATAAAGGGGCTGATTCCTGCTTTGCCACTATTACTAGACTGTTTAGAATGGGGTGAAGGAAGTGGGAGGAAGAAGAAAGATATCCTCGGGTCTCCCCTCTAACCCTTACGGGAGTGACAAGGGGGCCGAAGGAAAGAAGCAGAAGGAAGTGATGATATTAGATGCAGAAACAGGGCAAGAGATAGATGCGGAAACTGATATAAGAGAAATGGAGGAGGTACCAGACAATGTCCTTCCAAAGGCAGAAGAAGAACCTCTCAGGACAAGCCCAACATATCCTTTATCTTCAGAAGTACAAGAACAGGTACCGGTTCAAGCAGAAGCATCCAGGAGAATAGAAGGAAATGCTGAAATAATGGAAATGCTAAAAACAATGAAAAAGGAAATGGAGGAAAGAGGCTAAAATGGGAAGGCAACAAGGATCAAGAAAATTCATGGAAACTGAGCTTTGTGAGGAAAAGGGAAGGAGCAAATATGGGAAGAAAGAGCCCAAGAATAAGAGAAGAAGAACACAAGGAGGAGTGAGAAGAAACAAAGAAGAAGATGATGGGAAGAATACGATTGTGCATGCAAGCTTTCTACAATGAGTTCAAAGAGATCTTGAATTCTTGAACATCATGAAGGAGAAGGAGAAATGAAAATAACATGCTAAGAAAGATCAGTGGGTTCAAGCATATATATAAAATGTTCAAAGTTTGAGAAGATAATGAAAGAGAAAGAGATCGTAAATTTGGAAAATGATGATGAGTATAGAAAGAAAACATGGTTGGAAAGTATGGACTTAATAAATTTAGAATTTATCAGTACCTTGAATGTATCTACGAGGTGGAAGAGAACGGTCAATCAGAGTGAGGGAGGGAAGGCAAAGTCAAGCTCATTCGTTCGGTGCAACTAAATAATGGAAACATCTGAAAATGAAGAAATTTCCCTGCTTTACAGAACAAAAAGATTTGAAATAAAATTCCTAGGTTTGAGCCAGGTGAAGCCAGTTTGATGTAGACCACTCAACATATGAGTACCTAAAGGGCATAAGAGAAAGAAAGGGAAACTGAAGGTTTTAGCATGTTATACATATATACATTCCCAAAATTTTTAATGGAAACTGATTTGGTTCATCCTACTTGTCCCTTGTTTGATTGAATTCTCATTTTATAAGTATTCTTTTTGCTTGTTAGATAGTTTCTCACTTGTTGAATGAAAATTTGATTATGGATAAATAGATGTTAGTTGATTGATGAACATGATATCTGAATTTTGTTTCTATGTCATTTTCTTTTAAATGCGAGAATCAAATAAATAGTCGATTTTCTCGAAACGAAATTCAGGAATAATCAGGGCGTGAACTATTAACTTGGAAATTAGGGGTATTGCCTGCATTGTTTAACTTTAGTTTAGTTTGCAAGAATTGGAAAATTGGTTATTGCTGATGGAACAAAACACTTGGATGAAATAATGTAAGTAGACAGTAAATAAATACAAGTCTTGAAGAAATAATACACCTTAGTTAACAAAACTTATGAAACATGACGAAATTTAGGAACATCTTGCAGAATTTCGAGTTGAGGAGTCCATGATCCTAGAACTTGTTTGATTATTGAACTGAGGCGAAATCTTGGGTAAGCTTGACCAACAAGAGTGATAGAGAGGCCATCCTTGGCGGATTAACGGGCTTTTCTAAGCTACCCTCGATATATGTAAAAGCATATTCTCTAGTTCCTTGATTCCCCAAGCCAAATAAGCCTTATTTAACTTGATAAAGCATGGCGAAGACGAGAACCATATTTTCGATAAACTGATGACAAAGGCCATATTATCCAGGTTTCTAGTTCGGAAAAAGTTTACTATAAAAGGAAGAAACAAGTTTGGGGGAAAAATATTTCCAAATTTTTCTGATGAAGGAGGGTGAAGAAGTAAAGAGCGAGGAAGCTAGTGAAATAAAGGAATAGGATTTTGTCTTGTGGCCTATTTCCCTTAGACAATTAAGCTCGTAGGGGTGTTTTAACACCCCTAGTACCCTAATGCCAAGCGGTATGGAGTTGCTAGCCCAAAGTTCTCTAGAGTAATAGAAAGCCTAAGAGAATGAACATTGCACTATTCGATTCTAGAAAAACAAAGCAAAGGAGTTGAAACAAAGGAGCGACTGAATAAAGTACACATATGAGTGAAATTCTAAAAAAGAATTCAACATGAAGATGAATCAGACCAAGATTGAAGAGAATCGTAGAACAAAGAATAAGCAAGATCTGACAGTGATTATAGAAGGTGGAAACTGGGTGATTTACAACTTAAATTTTTCCATTATCACCAAATTACAAGCCCAACATTAAAAGCACGAAAGACCTCATTGATTTGAAGGTTGGATTTACCTACATTAGTGGAGATCAATATGAAAAAACAAGCCTATGGGACTTTGACAAGCAGTCCTAAAACTCCCAAAAAGATTAACTAAATTCAACATAGAAGATGAAAAGTTGAAGGCACACTTTTACCTGAACAAGACTTGTTGAATAAAAGCTGTTTTAAATACATTAGTTTATCAAGAATTTTGTGATAGAAATACCATGTCTTATTCTTGAATCAAAACTGAAATTTAAAATGATGTTGGTATCTCTTAATTCTAGATCAGAAGGTGGAATGAGAAAGACTATGGTATGAATCAGAAAAATGTCCTTAAAATTTTTCTAAGCTTATTTGTTTGAGGACAAACAATTCTTTCTTTTCTTTGCTTGGGGACAAGCAAAATTTTAAGTTTGGGGGAATTTGATGAGTCTAAAAACTCATTAAATTTTTAATCCATTTTTCTGAGTTTATTATGAAATAAATGTTGATTTGTTTGAAGAAAAGTGGATAATTGACTCAAATTTCATTTGCGGGGAAAATCTGTGAAGCTTCGAATTTTAGCAAAAATCGGAAAGAAATCAGCCTCGTGAAGGTGAAGTCCGCATTTGGAAATTTAAGTCGCGGCAAGGAATGCTTTGATTACCCGACCATTCAGTCACGACATCAACAAATTTGGCTTTGAAGAAGAAACTGAAAACTTGAACAAGTGAAGTGAAGTGACTTGAAAAGGGAGTTGCGACAAAGAAAACATGGTGGGAACTAAAAGGGGAAACGAAATCAAATAGCCCAGAAATTCATGTACATGACATCACTTTGATGTCGCGACACCTCTGTAAGGTCGCGACAGAATCCGTCACATGAAGCCACAAGAGGTCTTTGCAAAGAAAGAGGTTGCAACTGTTTTTTTTTTTTACAAGGTTCCATTTCATGTCGTGACATCACTACTAAGTCACGACATAAAAACGGGGAAGATTTAAAGTGCAACCAAAGATAGAATTTGAAGGGAGGTCGCTTACCTTAGCTGATAAGAAGCACTTACCAAGGAAGCGAACTTGCGACCTTTTACAAGTGAGGATCGAGAAATGATGTCGCGACAGCTAATTTAGGTTGTGACTGAAGAAAAGCTAAGCGGAAAAGAAATTGATGTCGCGACATGCAAGCGAGGTCGCGGTACGAAATCTAAGTGGAAGAAGGAAATTAGTTACAGCGTAGGCGAGGTTACAAGAAAGCGAAGAAGGAATGGGAAGCAAAGGAATTCGCGACATCATCATGATGTCGCGACATAAATGAAAGATATGAAGACAGGAAGACCACGAAAACACGGTGCGACGAAGGAATCGAGTCTGACATGAAATCATCATCTGAGCAGCAAAGTGGTAGCAACCAAGGCGTCGCAACTGGAAAATTTGGGAGAAAGGAAGACAATGATGTCGCGACATGTAGCGAATTAGCGACATCAACTTCTTGAAGGAACATTGAGCAAATGGAAGTCGCGACCACACGATGTGTCGCGACCAGCGATCAAGGCATTTGCAGAGACAAACTGGTTGCAACCAAAGAAAGAGGTCGCGACTTATCATGAGCAATCAAGACAAGTCCATGTGTGACATCAGCGAGTCGCGACATAGGACATTGAGTTGGGCTTTGCTGGATTTCCACAGACATTTTGGGATTTGGCCCGGATTATTTTCACCGGTATAAATAGATAGCTTTAGAATAGTAAAGCGACTTAAAGATCTTGGCTTTACCCGACAAAGGGAAAAGAAGAGGAACTCAATGTATATTTTAGGGTAGAATTTTATTTTTAGTTTAATTTTTTTGTTTTGAATCTGAGGCGTGTAGGAGCGAGTGAAATTTGGATTTTTAGTTATGTTATTTTCTTAGAGTAATGCTACTTTGAAAATTTATGAAATCTAGACAAATTTCTGAAATTCATTTCTTAGTTTTATTGCAATTATAGTGGTTGTGCGTGATCGGTGCTCCATTTCTTAATTAAATGTCTACCGATGTCGAACCTTGACTCTGTTGGATTTGATTTACATTTAATTCTGATCTTTCCTACACAATTTACGGAGAATTAATTTGGAGTTGAGTTTTACTTGTCGGTGTCGTTTTTTTTTTTTTTTTTTTTTTTTAATGGATAAGTTCCCAGTAAGGTAGTACCTAGTACCCGAGTTGAGGAATGTATCTTACTCACGATATCGGGATGCCTGCAAGTGACACGAGAGACGGAGATTCCTAAAAGTTGAGAGCATTCTTTTAAAATTTATGTTCGACTACCGTGTGAGCTGGCGCCGAGCTCTGACGTTCATTTGATAAATCCCACGTTCGCTCATAATTGAAGTTGGAGGGAATTATGTTAACAATATAAATAATCGAAGAGAGTTCACCTTAATCTGAGGTAGTTCCAATCCAGAGTGTTAGCTTAAGATCTAATCCAAAGGAAAGGGATGAACATAATAGATACGAAGGTTGAGCCACGATTGAGTAGTAGAAATTTTGCGAAAATCAGCAGAAGGTAAAGCAAGATTAGCATCCTTGAGAAATGGGTGTGAGTATTGAAAAGAAAAACACGAATCTTGCAAGAAAATTTGGAATACGGTAGGCTAGTTAGATCTTATCTTCGAGAGAAGCAAGGATATCTAATAAGTGAATATGGAGAAATCAATTCAATAATTGGGAAATCTTGGACAAAAATCCATATCCATACATAAAACGAGCAATGGATTTTAGTCTTTGGGGTGGCTGTTCCATTGTATTTCATTGATGGTTTTCGTTTCTCACAGGAAACTGATTCAATCCATTCTTTTATAGACAATTTATTTTTATTCATTTACTTTTGTTTTAGCTTAATTTGAATATATTCAATATTATAGGGATTTTTAATTTGTGCTATTTAGATAAAACCTTCATTATTAGTTTTGAGTCCAAATAGTATGAAATTTTAGTAGTTGGGGTAGTTGATCATGATCGCTATCAATCTACGTAGGAGATGATACCTAGACTTACATTCAGTTTTACTACTTGTATGACACATTGTACTTGCGAGTGTCATAGACTTGACCCTTATTTTAAATCATGAACAATTAAGAGAAAACTATTTTATCAAGCAGTATCGAAGTAACATGTATGCAAGAGAAGTGTAAGGCTCTTGTAATTATGTATTAATTTGAGGTTTTTAGTCTATATAAAGAAAAAGACAAACAATACCACGAGAGCAAACAGACCGCCACGAGCATGGGAGATATCATGAAGCGGGGCATGTGTGATAGTCCGCCTCGTCGGGGCGTTACGATACAATTAACGTATAACAGTTAATGTAGAAATTAATAAGTAATGTAAGGACGTTAAAGGCTACTCATAAATTCCCATCTCATAAATATCCACCATGTAACCTCCCACAATGGGTATATAACGTATAAGGATGTACCCGATTATGCATCAGGTTCTTTTTTTGAAAACAAACTCTTTTAGGAAGGTCATGAAACCTTTCCAGTTGTGAAGAGATATGAATAAGTAGAAAGGGGAGGAACGGAGAGATGGGACCAAATTAAAAGAAAAACGGGAATAGGCAACAATCAAATTAAAGATAGAACAATGAAACAATAAGAATTTACGTGGAAACTCTGAAAATGGAAATATATTACAAATAAAGGTGGAGAATTCTAAGTAGTAAAGTACTGCAATAATTAAGAAAATATAATGAAACTGTAGAATGCCCATAATACCTCTCAAAAGCTTCAACGCCATAAATCTCATACCAGCATGGAATATTGACCTCATACCAACATGGAATATTGACGTATTGTGATGATTAAGGGAAAAACACAAAACCACAAAATGCCAGCGTAGCTCTCATTCCCTCGTAACTCCACAAACTCTAAAAGTACATAATATATTTATAGGCATTTCAAAACTAAACAAGCCCTCATAAGATCAACAATGGTTCATGACTCATTACAAAAATCCCTAAAAAAAATCTATGATATCGCATCGCTAAACTTTTTGAGTCAAGTGGAACATAATTCAGGTCACTAAACTTTAATACTAAGAGTAGTTGAAAAAAGAAAGAATTGGCTTAACTGATTTTCATTGATGTCGGTGATGAATTTATGATGGAAAAACGTTGCAATTATCTATATAATTTCAGTTGCATGTAAATCGATAATGATCTAAATAAAAGGCACATTTGTGCATTGTGACATCTTATGTATATAAAGAGTGGTTAGATTCATTCTTCTTATCTTACCTAAAGTTGATGGATCTATCTTGTATCAACTTACAGTTCTATCAGAATAGACTTAACTGGAGCTTTGAATAAGATATTCACATGGATTAGTTTGCAGAGCCTGGACTTTAACAACCGAAGGATAAATCTTGATCCATCTGAATGTGACGATCATTTAGTGTTGTCTGTTAAATAACTGGAAAAATTGGGTTGAGTATGTATGCTGTTTATGACGTTTTGTCAAACTGAGCTACATAGCAGCGAGCTCATGGATGACTACTGATCTAGTGCTCTCAGCTGAGTTGACTCTGTAACCAAAACTTGTGTTGCAGTCATTTGCTTGCAGTTGAAGCGATACTATTTTCCAACATTTGATTCAACTGAGTTAATGAGGAGTTCTGGGGAAGGACATGTGACTTGTGGTTGTATTAATGAATGGGCATCTGCTGATCCCAGTATGGCGATCTGACTAAAATCATGTTCTGGAGAGGGAACAAGTCTTGGCAGATGATCTTTGGAGACTATGCAACTGGAGAAGTGCCTCCATGTGTGAAGCTTGCAGGTTGAGTGTGACTTATGGCTGCCGCTATATGACTATATGATATGACCCACCAGTGGTCGATGCCATGCTACAGACAACCTCTCTATATTTACCACGGATCCTTGGGTGATCTTTCCATGGGTCAGTTCAAACCATATCATAAGGTATCAAATGGTGTTCTTTAACAGTCTGCCCTTAACGGTTTTATCTGGCATATATGTGGAGATAAAGTCTATTCTTGAAGGTAACTGATACTGACCAAATTCTGAGTGTACTACAGTCATGTTCAGTTGTACTTTTGTGGGATTTTCTTTATTCAAATGTCCTGGCTGATCCCATTTAAATGATCTCATCAGTATTCTTTTATCTGGAAGGTGAATTTGAAGGACATGTTGAGCTGAATAAGAGATGTTGACTTGTAGGATCAGTTATAGCATATTATGAATGGTTATCATGAGACTTTAATTCAGCTCATTGTCAGATGCTTCAAACTATCAAGTGTTCATATGTAAACGCTGGATTTTTATCAGCCAGGGAGGGAGGCCTTGGCGGCGGGACATGATCTTCCCAGCGGCGGATTCAGTGGCTGAAGGAAGATCATTATTAACATGTTCTGTTGACTGACTGTTCTTGCAGTGAAGACTAGTGAGACAAACAATTGAACGTTTTGGATGGAGAAATTATCATGTATTAGGCCTTTCCTGTACCGTGTCAAGTCTGCTTTGACTATTGGACTTTGTATCTCAGATTGAGTCATCTGCGATCTGTTGTCTTATGAACCTACTGATAACTGATGAATTATGTCTTCCTATGGGAAGATGTTTGAGATGAAGTGTACATTGTGATGGAGGGCTTCTTGCTTGGATGCGCATCAGTCTCTTCTGCATAGAGATGTGACTGAGCCAGACAATTCTGACTTTGTGGGGTTGTTGATGTGGGACAGACTAAGAAGAGTATTGGGGCTTGCCAAGAAGGGTGATCTCAACTGCAGCTGAGACCATTTGCTTTAATTAAACTGAAATGAAGGAAGGAATGCAGTTTGAAGGCCTGGCATTGCTTAATGAGTATAAACTAATCCTGGGCACCTTGATGGATTGCCTGGGGCGACTTCTTTCATTCTGAAAGATTTTGATTTAGAAGCCAGTTGGCTAGCGATGGAAGGAAAGTTGAGATTAAGTGAGTGGATTGAAGAAAATGGAAGCAGCTGGGAAAGGAAGGATGATGTCAACTTTCAGGTGTCTAGCCTGATGGAAGAATGAGGCACTAAGTTTTCTGGATATGAAGGAGGAATCTATGGGCGAGCAGTGTAGGACCTTGGAAGGTTGAATGGATCTTATGCTGTAGAGCTAACTCAATTTGTAGGAAGGATAAGTGCAGGTGGAAGAAGGCGAAACGTTTAGATTGTTATCAAGACAGAATTTACAATAAAGAAAGAAAACGAGTGATGTAGTGGAAGAAGATGTATAATTGAAGTTCAAATGAATATGAGAGGGATTGGTTTATTGGAGGGCTGAGCAGAGGTGCAGCTTTGCAGTATTCTATGAGTCAAGTGTATCAATGCAGCGGGCTCAAAGAAGCATGAAGATGCTGTCTAAAGCATTATCTGCTAATGAATCTTTGTGAGTGATCTCAGTTATGATAATTCTCAGTTTTATAGCAGATAACAAATGAAGATCAGAGTGATGATGATCAGTCAAAGTTCTGATGAACATTGGACATTCATTCTGGCTGAGATATTCAATATGGGTGAAATGCAGGTGGTTTTAGATCTACAGCGTTTCAGATAAGTGTTTTGAAGGAACAGTGAAGTGCTCAGATAGTGATCATGGACAGTGGGTGGGCTTTTACATTCTAAAGTGAAGGAAGGAAGTTGAATGTTTTTAGACTTGTGCAAACATACAAATGTATAACGATATTAGTTACTTTGGGTATATATTAGAGTTCTTGAGAAAGAACATTATCATGAAAAAGTTTAGTGGAAGTTCTTTATTATTCTTGGAAGGATTAACAGTATGGAATTACAAGAATTAGTTGGTGTAGCTAAAATTTTTGGGTTCAAACTTTTTGTGTGTTTATCAAGTATCAGACATGTGCATAAATATCTTAATATTAGATGTGCTTTGGGAGGAGTGAGTATCTATTTATGACTCAATCTATTATGATGAATACAAGGATCAGTGGTTTTCTAATAAGAATTCTTCAGAACCACAGCAGTTAACTGATGTTTGTGGTTGACAGACTGAAGAATTCATGTTTGGATTGGAGTTTTAAAAAGTTCATATGATGACTCAGAATGAGATGGAAGCATGACCTATTAAAGTAGCTGTTCTTTACTTTAGTCATGGGAATTGAAGCCAGCAGGACCCTTTGAAGCTGTTGTGAGCCCAGACTGATGTGGAGGCTGATTAGGTTTTTTGACTTTTTATTCGCACTATCGATGTTAAACCTCAGACCAGATGGCACTAATGTGATGTCTATCCTTTAGTAGCTGGTCTCTACCAACCTTGCTAAACTGGGGGAAAATATCTCTGGGTTGACCTCATATTGGAAGCTAGTGGCCATTTCAAATCTCAACCTGGATTCTTGTTTGCCACATAACGTGATGTCAAACATGGTTTTGAGTGACAAGAGTTTGTGGAATGTTCAGCCTTTGCTATCTTGGGCAGCAAATAGTGGGATGTCTTAATCATTATTGTCACTGGGATGCTTGAATGGAGAGCAACAGTGCTGACTTGTATGGAATGGTCAGCAGTGAAAAGGCCAAAGCAAACTGATTTGCTAGGCTGTGTTTTCAGTGTCTTTCCATCTTTAACATTGGAAGTAGGAGATAAGAAAAATTGATTTGTGCCAGTTCCAGTTCTGGGCTTCTATCATTCTGCATTTTTATGATGAGCATGATTATTTGTGATATTCATGTGGACCAAGTCAGGCCCTGATGTTTACATTTGTGATTCTTTAAGGGTTATCATTTTTACAGGCTATTAACATCAAACAAGTCACCCATATATTTGGCTGAGTACTGTGAGTTGAAATTGCTTTTGATCTGAACTGTATAGTGTAATCTGACTATATGAATCTGTTGGTGCCATATGGGAGAATTCAGTTCAAACAGAGTGTCAGACCTTGTGTTTATATGTTTGTTCTTTGAGTACTGGTTTGATATGAAGACATGGAGTGTTTGAGTCAGACTATGTTCAATATTATCAAACAGAAGTGGCGTTTTCTTATGTGCACACAGATGTATCTTCCCAGCCATGAGAAGGATTCTTGAGGGCTGTCTCCTCATGAAATTTTTTGCCAGTTCAAACCTTCCCCATTATTTGCATGATCACGTGTTCTCTGTGGCACACATTAAGTATATATTCACCCAAGCACTGGTTCATCCCATTTAAACTCTTGAATTTTTGTGTGTGATCAAAATTAGCCTCTTGTTGATGGTGACATGATTTGTGATGGGATCCTCAGTCATCAGGATTGACTGTTTGAGATGTTAACTCTGAAAGATCTTAAATACCATAGTGGGTGACATTGTGATTCTGAATCAGGAAACTTCAGGTTTCTGAAGTATTTGAATCTATGTGAATTCTTTTCAGTGTTACAGTGTTAGTTCATATTCATAGGGATGCTAAGTTTCTTGAGACTGTATGAAAGGTTATGACAGAAAAACTATTGTTCTTGTGTTTTGAGCCTGAGGTCAGTTCTTTGCAGCTCCCATGGCTAGTAGATCCTCATTCAGGTATTCAGAAATCAAGTTGTTTGGATTCAGTGTGTTGATAAACTAATAGTATGATCTCCGACTAGTGTTGATTTTGATGTTTCTTAGAGGGTGAGTTCTTTTTAATAATTCATGTTAGTGGTGGAGATTATTTCTGAGAAGGTGGAGTGTTCTTATGACAGTTCTAAGTGTTTCAATCATATTATGCTTTGCATTACATGAAAAGAAAGGATGTTTGATTGGTTTGTTATAGTCAGATCTTGAATTTATAAGTAGTAAAGCTTTTAGTTTGTTCTGATCTCTCTCTTCAATTGTTCATCATAGATCAGTCTAACTATAGTTGGGATATTTTAAAGGAAGAAACCATGCCCAGGAATATATTATCTTATTTGTATTAGAATCTTCTGGATAATTCTTGGGTGGTGAGTGTTAACCCATCTATTGGCTGGAGAAAATGGAAAGGTGAGTTGCCTCAGTTACTAAATGCCTTTGATTACCTTTAAACCTTGTATTTCTTGGTTTTTGTTTTGAGTATATGTTCTTTTAAGAAAAATATTAATTTTATGAAATTATGACATTATTTAGTTCTCTTGGATTGAATATGTTATTGTCTTGACCCTTGGATTTTTTGAAAGTTGAAGGAATCTGATTGTTGAACACATACTGGAACTTTTCATCTTGAAACAGAGGAGTGGCTTTTTGAAGACTTGTCTGCAGTGGAAAAGACAGGCCCCTTTTTGGATTATATGCTCAAGACTCATCTCAGTGGACATTCTTGGGCTTGTGGAAGGAGGGATTACAAGTGGATGAAATGGGTTGAGGCAGTTTCAGATAAAGTCATTATGGAGCTTAAGGAGTGAGAGGTTCTTTCATGTATCATTCATGTTGTTGAAGGATGGGAGGACATGTGTGTGAGAAAGATGGGAGATCTATCATGATGGTTGATTCTGTACTCTGGTGTTGCTGATGTGAAGAAAAGTGCTGATTTGGTTCAGACTTTATGCTGATTCTTCCGTTTCTCTGAAATGATGACACTGGTTGCTGTGTCTCTGTTTCAGCTATATGAGATGTGAAACTCACTATAGTCCCGGGGATCTTGCAAGGAAGAAACACAATTTGTACTGAGATCACCATCTTCTTTGTATGAGATCTTGCTGGATTAATTTCCTGTGGAGTAAGTAGTGTTGCTTCTCTCTGCTTGAGCTATATAAATGAAGGAAAGATAATTTGCCTGGATTAATCATTTTATGTTACATTACAGACCTTTTAGTTCACCAGTTTCGTTTTGAAGAGTTATGGTTTTATCTTTTTAAAAAAAAATATTGTTTTTGAAGTTTATGACAAATCTTGGATTCTTGGGTTTGTTCTTCAATTATTGTTGATTTGGCTGTGGTTTTCAGGAAGGAGTGGAAGTGTTATGTTATTAATTGTATAGACTTTCATTGTTGAAGGAACGACTTTAAAAGCTTTATCCGTGGAAAAATAGAAGAACCTTTTTGGATTATATAAATAACATCAATGACTTACTGGGGAAGCTTGAAAGAAGGAGATACTGTCAGGACAGAAATGGATTGAAACTGATTTTGATAATCTTAAATGTTCCCCTTACCACCTAACATGATTGAAGAACAAATTGGTTTTATCATTCCTCAAACCAAATATGTTTTGTTGTTTCAAATCAACTGTTCAGATTTTTGAGTGACTCAATTATTTCAACGTTCTCAACATAGCTGAAATCATTTTCATTCAACTCTTTGATCTGTTCCTCTTTTCAGTGCATGGCAGCTAACAGTCTCTTGCATTTTCTAATTCCAACATCTCTTTATGGTTCACTCTACAAGTTCATTTGATGTGAAGACACAGTGCATATGTCAGACTGTATCTATTGTTGTTTTTATTTTATTAGAAAACTCAGAAGGCTAGCTGATTCTGAGAGATAAAGTACAAGATAGTGTTGACAAATAAGTTGTTTTTATCATGGGTGTGTTTTTCATTTGATCTCATCTTCTTCATGGTTCCAGGGATCAGACTCCTTTAGTCACCCAACATACAATAAGTCTTGGGTTTTACATACTTTATGGTTTATGGTTACTTTTGTATACCCTGGAATCAGTCTACTGTTGACCTTTGCCATTGTAGCTCTTCTTATGAGTATAAGTCTATCGATTCTTGCTATAAGTGTCATTTATTGTTTACTTTTTCCTTGTCTCACAAAGTCAATAGTTCCATATTGCTTTTGCTCACCTTTAAACCTTTACAGCATTTACAGACTAGGTGTTTTGATTCAAAGTTTTAGCAATTGTTTGGGCCTTGTGTAGTCAACCTTGGGTAGTACTGGAAGTGGCACTTAGTTTCTTATCTCACAGAAAAACATTTGTATCAACATGTTTACATTGTATTTATAAATAGGGTTGTTAGCCTTGTTTAACCATTCATCCAAAGGGTTATTGTTATCTACCACTATACCTATGAGTGTTAGTGTTTAGAGTCCATATCTTTAGTTTTATTGGAGGATCTGACAGTTTTGTGATGAAGGCTTCCTCTAGGTGGAGTGTAGTGAACAACATTGATAATCATCAGTACCACTGTGAGTTAACAGAAAGTTGAGGTTGAAAGAATAAACTATTCAAACACATGTATTGGGTGGATTTGTTGAAGTAAGTGAAACCTCTTATAGTGGGTGACTACAGCCAAACTGGATTAAAATACAAACCAAAGAGAATTGGCTGTTGTTTGAATCCACAGTCAACATATAAATAACTAATTGAAGGATGCAAAAATTTACAAAGAGCAAAGAGCAAAAGGCAACCAAAGCAAAACAAATGACCACTAAGGAAAATTTGGTCCAAGCCAACCCTAAAAGATACAATCATAGAGCTCAAAACTCTTATAACAAACCCAAAATTTCTAACCCCATACTTTAAAAAAGAAAGGCACTTGTTATGTGATTCGTGTCCCAGTAGGGTACTAATCAACAAAATTTATAACCTAATACCTTTTATTAGCATAAAGATAGCTATTATATATAAGGGGTTATAGGATCGCCCATAAGAGTCGGGTTTTCTGGCGGAAATGACTTACATTGAGGCTTATACTAGTGGTTTCTCTTAGATATCGTCAGATGTGCTGTTGGTTTTGTTCATATCACCAAAATAAAAGAGATTAGAATGTGGTTAAGTCCTCAAGGTTAGACACTGAAGTTTGAGTTCTTAGCAAAATGAAGGGTTTCCGAATCTTATTTCTTTGTCTCAGATAGTGATAAACATATAGTTATCTCCCAAACCGATCTTCATTTAGCTATAAAATCGACCTCATATCTTTGAAAATGGCATTCTCCCATTAATACTCCTACCAAGCAAAACAAACGTCTCCTTGACTCACCTTCCAATGGCTCATAAGTGATAACTAATGGAAATCACTGGATCTATCATTAAGTATCCAATGAGCCTTAAAATCTTACCAAATATTGACCATTCAAGGTGATTCAAAGGGATTAAAACCTAAAGTTAAGGGAAAAAACCTTAATGACAATGAATACCTGCTTCAAAATCATGGAAACTTTAACACCTAGGATCCTCTTTACCCATACTTCTACTTCAAGAGGCTGAGTTTTACCACTCATCCTGATAACCATCCTTAGAGAGGTGTTTGGGCTGAGAAAGAGAGAGAAAGAAATGAAATGAGAGAAAACAGGAGCTTGTTCAACAAGATTCCCAAAACTCAATAATCCTAAAAGTTTTTTATTAGTGCTCTGTGGGGTATTATATACCACCAAATCAATACAGTTCTCACTAAAGTGTACAAAATAAACACTATTACATAAGGAGAAATTAGGAAGAAAACAAAAAGAAACCAAAAAGAAACAACATGGCAAGAGGGTTACAGTTGTCAAGGAACTTAACCCTGCAAAATCTTGCAATCCTCGCGAATATCTAAGGCATGCAATGATCTCTTCTACCAACTTATCATTCGCTTTGAAGCTTCCGATTTCATGCTTGCCGAATTCTATCTCAAGACGATAGCCTTTAAAACACAACAACCACAAAATTCGATTAGTAGTCCCGCTTAGGTCATTACACATGCTGAATCGGTTAATTAGACTGATTACTACACAAAAAGTGCTTAAAAACTATAGTGTTAAGGGTATGAAATAACAATTTTTTTTATAGTAATCACTCCCCTTAATCGGCATTGCAGTCCCTTAAAGAACGGTGAAGAATGAAATAATTTAAGGCAAGACGACCTATATATCCACACAAAAATAAAAAAAATAAAAAAAATAAAAATTTGTTTTCCAAAGCAATGATGTGATAAAACCCAACCTTCAATAAGAGTCACAAAACTCACTAATGACTATTATCTCAAGAGGAGTATGTGCAGGCAAATTCAAGTATCAAAAGAATTTCCACCTGCAGCATCAACCTAAAAACCTTCCATAAAAAACATAAGTGTTAACTTGATTTGTTTTCAAAAATAGTCCGCCAACCGTCATCTCCCCTAACCTAGCTTTTCTTTTTTTCTACACCTAGCAACCACTCAACCCTAAATGTGATCGTGAACCACTTTATTTCATATCTTTTTTTTTTTTTTTTCATTGTAGGGGTGCAACGCTGAGGGTATTGAATTCTCAATTGTCCATGCAACTAGGGTCCATCGGGCGCACCCCAACCAATCAAGGTTTAGGCATCAAGTCATAAGGATCTTTTAACCACTAACTCTCTTCAGATTTCCACCTTGACTTTTAATAAGTTCGATGTAATCAACACTTACAAATCGCTAACCCACATATTCACTCATGTAATGAGCAATAAAGCTTGACTCTCAACTAGTCGGGCTTAGCACCGTAGCCGAAGACTTTCGCCATATACTTCTGACAAAGGTTTCGGGTTTCAAGGTAAGTGTAGCAATTTTTTTTTTTTTAGATTCATTGGTCTTTCTAGGGATCCTAACCTATTAAAGGTGGTCAAAAGTACTAGGCCAGATTTTTGCAAGGTTCAGGAGGCAAGGCAATTTTTCAGCTTATAATTGAAAACTAATGTGCAAAGTGTGTAGTTAGATCAAAGTGGAAGAAGTAAGTGCTGAAGACAAGAGTTTCTTTGGCACTTCATCACTTTATAAGCATAAAACAACTCTAAAATCAAGAGCATTGAATCACGTCAATTTCTCCCATCAAAATGAGAATTACAAAAAAAATATATATGAGAAACTGATGGAAACTGGTAAACCGAGAGACTAAAAAACATTTGATAAACTAAAAACATGAACTAAAGACATGTAATAGAACCAAAAACATGTGCTATACTTGTTCAAAAACCATGCTTCATTCACTACAAAATAACCTGCCTAAAACATAAAATGAATTTCCTTCTTTAACTCTCCCCAACCAATATGATAAGTTGTATTATCCCTACGTAGCTAGGAGGGAGTTTAAAGGAGGAAGGCGCCTCCCCGCAGGTGCAGGTGGGAGTGAACTCATCCTCATCCTATGATGGAACCGCAGACGATCAACCGGTGGCACCAGGTCACAAAGGAACCGCTGACTCAGGCTCACCGGCGACGCTGAGCCTGAGGGGTGAAAGGGAGGTGGGTGGTGTCAGTGCCTCGACCCAAGTAAGGACGGCTTCCACACGAGTCATCCACCGCGCTGCGACAAAGACGGGGTGCCAAAGAAAGCAGGCGTGGTGGAACCTCATCTCTCATCTCCTATCCCCGTGATGGAACTGCTGTGATGATCAACTGCAGCTACCGAGGCTGCCAAGGAACTGACGGTTCGCCAAGATGCCGCCGGAGCTGCAACAAGAGTCAGAGGGTAAAGGATAGGTGGTAAGCCTAGGTGCTCCTGAATATGAGCAACGATGGCTTCCACACGAGTCATCCACTGTGTCATGACAGTATGGGCAACAACAAAGGTATGTGATGTAGCAGCGAAATTGCGGACAAAGGCCATTATCGCAAGAAAGTCCTTTTTAATAATGGACAACCGCATGTAAAAGTGATGCACGGACTGCTCGGTAAGACTTAGGGGTGGTGGGGCTCAAGAGTGCAGTCAGAGCTACACGGCAGGGTAAGAGCAAAAAGTCATGGCATGGCTACGAGGTTCCTGCCACAGGCAGAGGAATGTCATGGTTACTACATCGCTTCCACATCAAAATAATCGTACACTTTTGATCTTCTTCCTCTGGGATGAATACGCTTTATGTTTAGATGAAAGATGCTCAGCTCCATTGTCAAGGCCATTTAAGGTGAGTTGCATGACCCCATTCCTAGTTGATGATTGCATTCCATGTAGCCAGAATGGTCCTAGTATAACAAAGTAATACACTGGCTCCCTGCAGCATCACCTGTGATCGAGAACAACAAAGTCCACCTGGGATAGTAACTTATCCACCTTCACTAAAACATCTTCAACTATGCCTTTAGGAATTTTCTACTGACGATCCGACAAAGATAAAGGTGGGATGGTGGGCTTCCAACCTCCCAATCCCAATCACATAGATCGAGTAAGGTAACAAGCTTGGCATTGGCTCCCAAATCCAACAACAAGTCTTACACGTTCCCCAATGTTCACTGAAATGGTGGGACACCCTGGGTCTTTATACGTCACTGGAGTCTTACACTGTATGACGGCACTACCTACTGGCCAAAAGGCTTTTATCCATTTAGTCCTCTTTACAAAGACACAAGTCTTTAGAAATTCGCATATGTCGACTCTCGCTTCACCAGATCCATTAAAGAGGAATATCAGATTTCACTTGCCTCAACACTTCAAAATCTCTGGATGACAGCCTACCTCTTTTGTACCTGAGTGCTCGAGGAATGTCGAGGCATACTTTTTCATCATGTCTTCTTTAATCACTATCATCTCCTACCCACATCTTCTCCTCCTCCTTCTTCTGATTTCATCAAGTGGCTTTAGGCATTAGTCGTCAAATTTTACCATTTCTCAAGGTGATAACCCGCTTTACTTTATCCATTTTGTGAGCAGCTTCACTAAAAGATCGTCGTCTCGGTGGACCCTGGGATTCTATTAGTTTGTGGAGGAAATTTCCTCTTTCGCACTAGTGCCAATTGGTGTTTCGAGATGTAGTACTACAAAGTTGTCTATTCCTTCGAGAAATATCATTTTAGAGCCCATCTATTCTTTTTTGTCTTATGTTTTCTTACAAAGATCAATTCTCTTATTCATCCGAGCATTATTTCTTCTACTCTTCCATAAAATTGCTCACCACCTTAACAAATTTAGAATGGCTTCGCCAACTAGAAAGTTGATTGTGGCTGATGGTCGAGGTTAAAAGCATACAAAGGGAGGAGCAGAGGTGCATACTAAGGGTTTTCGTCAGAGAGATTTGGGTGATTCCTCCAACTAGTGGTCAGAAAAGGCTATACGGTGCAGCTGGGGCTGATGGCTCATTAATCGAACAACAACATTTTCTTATTCCACTACTGATCCCTCATTAGAATATAGTTGGACATTGTTCTCCCAAATGTTTAGTGGACTAAACAAATGAAACATGACTTGTTTGGCACAAGAATCTCTGGGCCACTGCCAGACCTCATGTCGGTTTCTCATTTCCAGCTTCCAACCTTCAGATATACAACTTCAGCTTTCATGTCCATGAACCCTCCTAAGAGAGTACATACTACCCTCGTAATCAAGCTGGGGTCTCATTCTTTCTATCTCCCTTGGGTTAGGCTCATCCCAACCTTTTGATGCTTCTGCTACATAACTCAAGAAATCTAAAGCTTCCTCTGGATTTTTGCTCAAGAAGTCTCCCCCACACATAGTCTCTAGCAGTTGCTTCATGCCATGAGAGATTTCATCATAAAGAGGTCCCTTAAAGTATCAGGACACTAGGTTTAGACTCTTTAGGCAAATAAAGGGGTTTTCGAGTCTTTACTTCGCATTGGGGAGGATAACATATAGTACCTCCCAAACTGATCTTTATTTAGCTATAAAAACTGACCCTCATTACATATCTTTGAAAATGACATTCTCTGCCCATTAATGCTCTCAGTTAGTGAAAACAAACGTTTCCTTAACTCATCTTCCAATGGCTCATAAGTGATAACTAATGGACATCAATGGATCTATTATTAAGTATCCAATGAGCCTTAAAAGCTTACCAAATATTGACCATTCAAGGTGACTTGAAGGGATCAAAACCTAAAGTTGAGGGAAAGAACATTAATGACAGTGAATACTTGTGTGAAAATCATGGAAACCCTTAGTTTGCCTTAGGATCCTTTACCCAGTGGCCTTCTACATTCAAAGAGGAAGGAGTTTTAGCCACTCATCCTCCGAGAAATCATCCCTGCAGGGTGTTCGGGTCAAATGAAAGAGAGAAATAAAACGAGAGAAATGGAGAGAAAATCTGAGCTTGTTCAAGCAAGCTTCCTAAAACTTATAAATAATCCCAAAATTTTACAAGTGGGTTCTTTGAGGTATTATATACCAAATCAATACAAATTACCAAAGTGTACAAAAATAAACACTATTACATAAGGAGAAATTGGGAAGAAAACAAAGAAACAAAAAGAGTCAAATATGTGAGAGGGTTGCGAAAACTTTCTGAACCGCTACTTGTACTAGGTACGCAGGTTGATGCGCATCTTCTTTTCTAGTTCAGCTTGCTTTTACCTTCTTATGCTCTGAAGCTCTCTTGATTTCTTCCTACTTAAGATGAATTCCTATCTTCAAGATGTATAGCCTTTAAAACAAAAAAACTTGCCACAAAATTTGATTAGTAGTCCTGTTTAGTCCTTAACATGCAGCGGGTTAGTAAGTGATACTACACAAAAAAATGCAAAAACTAGAGTGTTAAGGTATGAAATAGCATTTTTGGTAGTAATCACGTATATTCAATAGAAAAACCCAGGCCATCACTCGCCCTAGTGCAGAAAGAGAGTAAAAATTAGAAACAGTGGAAATCCTCTTGAAGCCAACTTAGTCGAAGGAGATGACATAATAGTTGTTGTTGTCTCACAAGCTAATATGGTGACCAATTCCAAGAATTGGGTGGTAGACTCTGGTGCAACAAGGCATATATGTGCAAACAAAGATGCTTTTACCTCCTACACTATAATAGGAGATGACAAAAAGGTTGTCCACTTTGGTGACTCTCATACTACTAAAGTTTTGGGAAAAGGCGAAGTCATGCTGAAGCTACTGCATGTTCCTAATATTAGAGCAAATTTAGTTTCCATTTCTCTATTGGGAAAAGTAGGGGTTAAAGTGTTGATAAGCGCAAATGCGTGTATGTAAAACAATATGCCTATGTGTGTAAGTGCATGAGTCACCTCAAGTAATATAGTGTGTAAAAAGTAAGAGTATCGTTCCCATGAGGATTAGGTTACTAAGTACTGAAATGGTCCTAGTCCCAACTTTATCTGGATGATGGATTTGATGGTAGAAATAAGAAAACAACCGTCACATCTATCATGCAAATATATGAAATAAAGCAGGGAAAAGCCAAGGGGTTTGGAATTTCATTTGATTAATCCTTATGTATTATGGACAATTTATTCCCAAATTAATATTCTAATCACCTATTAATAGTAAGCCTCACTAGTGCATATGTGAATCTCTCGATGACCTACATTCTACTCTTAGGGCTTAGGCATTTTGCATCTCTACTCAACCCCAAAGTCCTAAGAGCGCAATAAACCTAAGAGATTTAATCTACAACACAACACCCATGAATATCTCTAAACTATCAGATTAAATCAGATGTTACACCCATGTATCGACTCTCACTTCGAGATTTCGAATTGGTCCCTGGCTGTATGTCAATGAGCTAACCATCCATACGCATTAGAAAGGATAGAACAATTAACATAAATATCAATTAGAATATAAACCCGTGTTCAAATACATAAATCCGAATCAAACTACATCTAAAACTGTAGAAAATAAAATCAAAACATGAGGTGAAGGAATATTTACAGGCTCAGAACAACTTATGTAAATTGATATTAAAATGTAGGCTCGTACATGCAAGTATACGCTTTAAATATTAAGTTTACGTAGCATAATGGCTAGTCAAGTGTCGTCCCACGTGGAGAAGTGTGTTGATTACTGAATTTACGCTTTAAATATTATTTGGACCTAAAATTATAGTGAAGTCTGACTAACGTAGAGAAAAACTAATCCTAAAATATTTGCTAAATCAATTAATGAAAACTAGAGTTTTGCCTTCACCTGCCACACTCGATGGATTTAACCTAGATAGATTATTCATTCAGTATATTAGAAGGTTCACATTGGCGGATTGATCGTACCTACAAGATATTCTCTCTTGAGATATATTTTCCTATCTCACCAGTATGGTGTATTGCATCTCTACCTTAACTTTAGACTCCGAAACACTTAAATGTTTAAACCCTAAATGCCACACTTGGAACTAGGATATCTCTAATCACCAATTGACCAAACGTTGCTCTATTCATATCCCTGGGGGTCATCATCTCTTGATATCCACACTCTATAAGCTACGTATCTTGGCCAAATCTTTTCCTAATAAATAACATAATAGAGCAAGTTGAGGATGAAACCAGCTGCATATACTAGAAAACAAATATAACAGTTAATCCATTCAAACATAGCGAGGCTACGAAAAAAAACCTATAAATAAAACTAAAACATCTATAAGTGGAATAAAATCATCAAAAGAAAGAGAAATAAAGAAAGAGGATGAGAGTAAACGATTTTGAGTGAAAGGCCCATCTCCTTTTCTTCAATCTCCTTCTTCCAAGGTAACCACACTAAGATTGGGTGTTTCACCCTAAGGGAACTTCTCCTTCAAAAACTCCAAAAATCCGTTTAAATCCATCCCTCTTTCCATCTCTAGGGCTTGTTTGGCTTTTTATATCCTAAAATTGAACCCAAACGCGCCCTTAAATGGGCTGGGCTTTTATCTACTCACTATAGCCGGTGTTTCGCAAACGATTTATTGTAGCATTCTGCGTTTACGGGCGTTGTGAGGGCATTTTCTGTTGTGCGGGCTGCGCGGATTTGTCCACTATGGTAGCATTGTTCCCGCTATAGCGGGGTTAAATTGCCCTGTGGTTTGCAACACCGCCCTTCTTTGTTCGAACTCCAATTTTGGTGTTCTTGGTATCGTTAGAAAGTTATTGAAGTGTAGAATCCATCCATATAAATCTTGGTGCCATTTGAGCTCACCTTATAGCTGAAAATGTCAAAATAGAGTAGCCTCTACTGCATGCTATAGCAGTGTTTGCTAATTTTCCATTTTTTCACTTTGTTTTTGCTCAAATTTCACACAATTCTGTAAAATGGATGACCTAATAATAAATATGAACATTTAGAGAATTATGACACTTATTTAAAATAAAAACACTAAAAGACTAAGTGAAACATAGAGCTAAAATAATTATTTTATATACTCATCAGAAATACGACCAGAAAGAACCGAGGAAGCACGAAATAAGCTGCTGTAGCTTCAGTCTTCTTCCTCGAAACCTTGCCTAGGGTTAGGAACCAGAGGCTATTCCTCTCTCCTCCCATAAGAGAGACCTCTTCTTAACGTCCCTAAGCCACTAGATAGGTGTTCTCTTTTATAGGCTTCTGAGAATGGACCCGAAAAATAATTTAGCTAATGTTGGACCCTGAAATGGGTCGTGTGGTGCAACCACCTTGCATAAGGTGGCTGCGGTGGTGGTGAAGGCAGTTTAGTGGTCGCGACCATGAAGTATTGTGGTCGTGACCATGGATTTCTACGATCGCAACCATAAATTGCCAAGGCCATAACTTTCTTGTTTGGACTCAAAATTTGGCGTTCTTGGTACCATTAGAAAGCTCTTAAAGTTTAGAATCCATCCATATAAAGCTTGATTCCATTTGAGGTAATCTTATAGCTAAAAAAGTAGAAATACAATAGTTGTAGAGATGTTTGCTGATTTTCCACTTTTTCGTTTGTTTTATTCGTTTCCACTTGTATGCATTCAATGGTTGACCTAATCATAAAGATGAACATTTATGGCATTAGAACACTTATTTATATCTAAAAACCACAAAATAATACAAAAAACATAGGGATAAAATGAGTATAAAATATACTCATCACAACCCCAAAATTAAATCTTTGCATGTCCCCAAGCAATGGAAACACAAACATAAAAACAAAACACTAAGATCGATATGAGTATGAGTATGGTGCTAGTACAAGTTAAGAGAAAGCATGGAAAAGTTCTAAGAAAGCATGTTATCGAAAATGGAGATCCTGAAGCATTTATGATCTCTAAAGGACAGGCTTTAAAGGAAGGTTGATTGATGTAAGGCAGAAAAATCGAATTTCTCTAAAGGGCAAAAACAATAAATTGCTGCTATAGCATAATTGAAAACCTAGAAATTTTCACAGATACCAGAATGTTGAGAAAGCAGAGACCTCACCCAGTTGGATTAGGTCTGGAGTGAGATCTAATTTTCAGGCAGTTTTCATTGAATTCCAAGACAATGGGATTTTCTGGCACTAGGGGTGACAGGTGTCCAGTGACTCTTAAGGACAATATTTTTACGAAAATATCTTAAGTTAGGAAATAATTTGAGTTAAGTTCATGGAATATGATTTGAACTTGAACTAAGATGAAATGAATAAACTTTGGCAATCGGGACCGAAGTAAGTTTGGAATGAGTGACACCGATGTGGTGCGACTTAAGCAAAGCAAAAAAGGAAACTAGGGCGAAAATCACATTTTCTGTTTGCTTTATCTTTGTGTGTGAGAAAGAGAAGCAAGAGCTTCCTTTAGTCTCGCAGGTTCCATCGGTCAGTTCATCGACGAAGCGAAGTTCATTGCATTGATGAGGGCTATGCGAGTGGTGTCGAAAAGCGGGGGTTTGTGAGGATCCAAATGAGGATTTCAAGAAATCAAAGGTTTCGGGTTTAGGAAGTAATCCAGGCTTCTATCAGTTCTTCTAAACTCGAGGTGAGGAAATTCTTCACACTGGTTTATTTTCCATTTTGGGCCGAGAAAATATCAAGTGGATGTTCGAGTTCGGTCGGTCGCCGCCCCCAGGTGGTGCTTCACCACAAGGACATGGAGCTTCCCTAGTAAGAAAGGGGTCTCCACCTAGGCGAAGGGAAGGTTCGCCTAGGCGAAGGGAAGGTTAGCAGCGAAGGGTTGCTTTGGTATGTGCGCTGGCGAACCCGGATGAAAGTGGTGAGATTCTGGTCCTTTAGGAGAAGGAATGTGATTACCTAGGCGGTAGGCTACGCCCTAAAGTGAGGCTTTATTGACTGATGAGGCCTTTGTTTATGGCTTTTGTTTAGGGATCAAATCTCTTGGCTCGGTTTGTGATTGTTTGTGGCTTTGCTTAAGGCCATTAACATGACTTGTTTGAGGGTGTTATTGCTTGACTAAGAGTGACATGTTTGGATGTCAATATATTTGTTCTAATGTATTGACATATGATGAGTTTATATGTGCAAATGGCCATTACATGGCTTGATTATGTGTCATTGCTTGAACATGGAATGACATGTTGTATGTTAATGTTGATATATGCGTGCATGATATATTGACATGAATGAAATGATGTATGGAAGTCATATGCAGGTGATGTGATTATCCATGACACCCGATAAGTGGTGTGGATTGTGTTGTCCTTGTAACTGATGAGTGCCTAAAACACTCATATTATACCCGCGTCCCCTTTATGTTTTTAGTTGATTTTACATTTAAATAAGCGCATTATAGCCTAAGATCTGATTTTTGGAGTTTTTGTGGTCCTGGTTGAGGGTGGTTTTGGTAGTCGGAGGCGAACAAAGCGAGGAGAAACACGCGGCACAACGTCGCGATGTCCCGAGGTCGCGAGGCCCTAGTGATTAGTGCACACGGTAGGGTGATCCTTGATCAACAAATTTATATCCTAAGTTCCTCCCTCTGAGTGGTCAAGTATGCGGTATAGTGGTCCTAGGAGTCGGAGAGCAGGGGATGGGTTTTCTTCGGTACAAATGATTTGAGTGAAGTCAAAACGGTGAATGAATTTGGATTTTGGGGTTTGAATTACTTGAGGGGTTGGTGGTTTGCAAACTAAAAAAATAAAATGAAAATGTAAATAGAACTCCTTGAAGTCTCGGGGCCCTTTGGTTTGGGGTTCTAAGGCATTGACATGTCCTCGGGTCTTTTTCCTCGCGTTGGGGAGGATGACATATAGTCATTTCGAACACGGCTCTTCATTGGCATTAAACCTAAACCCTAAAATTGTTCTTCTAATGTATAGCATTGTACTTAATGTTTTCAAAAGCAGTTAAAACTATCCTTTGGATCTAACACAACGGGAGCTCGCCAAATGACCTGTTGGTGGGCATCGATGGATCTAGCAGGTAAGCATCCACGAGACCTTGAAAGCTTGCCAGTGCGGCCGCTCGGGGGTACATCACGGTGATTCAGGCCTAAAGCGTGAATACGAAGCAGAAAAGGAATAAATGCTTGCGTGAAAAACATGAACCGGTGTTTTTACCTTCAAACATTCACCGATGGCCCTCCTCTTCGAGAGGAAGAGGTCGCTTGAAGCATCCTCGGTTGTCATCCTCGAGAGGAGTGTTTGAGGCGTAGCAGAAAATAGAAAGGAGAGAGAAGAGAGAGCGTAAACCTAAAGAGAAAAGCATTATTGGGCTGAAAGGTGAAAGAGTTGGGGTTTAACTTGTCCGTAAGTGGCTTATAGCCTTACAGATATTAATACGAAAATAACAAAAATATGTATGATTACGTGGGGCAAAATGGAGTACACAAAGCGAGTCGTTTGGATCAAATCGAGAGGGCAACCAATTTCGTTATGCGCCAGTGAATTTCGCTATCATAGCGAAAATTACGGCATAGCGGCCCGAGATTTTCGCTATGCCTGGCTGGCACACCGCTATGATAGCGGAGCCTGGCCATCATAGCGGCTGTAACGCAGCGAAATTCGCGTTCCCCATCTGCGACTGCGTTTCCGTGGCTCCTCACGCTCTTGTCGGCGCGCTATTCCATTTCTTTCATGCTTTGGAAATTCTTCATTCCGACTGGCGAAATTGATAGAAGACCATATGAAATTGATGGAAATCAACCCGACTTTGTTATGATTGGATTGACATGATAATTTGGCTTACAATTCCTGCAAAAACTACAAAAACAGCCTCGGAATGCAATCATTAGTGCAATAGGGACCCGAACATGTCAGTGGGTTAGTATAACAGTAATTACACAAAAAGTGCTCAAAACCTATTAAAAATAGGGATCAAAATAGCACTTTTTGGGCACTAATCACCTAGTCAACAGAGAAAATTCAACAAGTGACCCAACGTCGTGATGCCTCAACGTCGCGACGTCCCTTTGCGTTTACGCCTCAAAATCATACTAAAGAAGGGAGGCTGAGTTCGGCATCGAACGTCTTGACTTGGAGCGCGAGCGAGTATGGTAACTGGATCATTAGAAGACACTTCCTTTTGTATTTCTTCTTTTTTGAAAAATCTGCTGATGATTTATAGATTGATTATGTGTATATTCAGTTCTAGCATGTTCTAGATTAATATCTAGGGTTTTTGTTGAACCCTGTCACAATTGAATGGATTAAGGTTTAAACATATATTATTCAGTTTATTTATGATTCGCATTGATCTGCTCTATATCTGTGATTTAAATACATGAGGCAATGTGTGGCCCGACATTGGCATGATCGGTAGGTATCAGAGATCGAGAGATAAGGACCCGGGGATGCGAGCTGGGAGCGACCCTCGGTTCATCCGGTAAATAGAATATCCGGTCAAGATGTGACGATTCAGGGTTTGAACATTTAAAAGTTCAGTGTGGTGCGGCGAATGCTGACCTAGTGGCGGGCAGAGAGCATATGCTAGAGAGAGAGAGGGTATCTGGTAGGCATGATCACCCGTCATCAGAAGTCATTAATAGATTGGTAGTAGTTTTCTGGGTAATAATCCATCAAAAGTGGCAGGGGAGACAAAAAATCCCCTAACAGCACACTTGCGGTAATTCTACAAGTTAATTTAGCTTTATTTTTAATCACACGTTAGTTAGATAGAAATTCAGAGTTTAAGTCCAGATAATATTATAAGAACAATTTCAGTAGTCAACAAACTTCTCCTCGTGGATCGATATCTGTACTTAGGTACACTATATTACTTGATACGACTCGTGCACTTGCGCATATAGGCATACACATTTTACACATTACGCCAGTTTCAATACAATATTCTATTATACATGTGTATGAGAGAATATGCAATGGCGACGATTGGGTTAGCGCATCGGACATCATATCATCGGCAGAGTGCATGGCTGACGAGAATCAACACCGCACGGTGTTTGGCTCGCGGTCTCGGCCGCGCTACAAAGCCCAACGATTTGCATGTTTGAATAAAGTGGTAAAGAAAACTTGCATAGTGGTAATAGCGAAGCAGGATATACACCCCCTGTGAAAGACTCGCTAGGGTGTGGTTAGACACACCCAATAAAGCTTCAGAAAGTGTCTATGGTGAGAAGCCTCATACGTAGACAGTCAATAATTACTACCAAAAAAGACAGAACATGAGTTTGTTCCTCATGAACGATCATCAGGTACGGCATTCAAAAGTTTTCGTCGTGAGCTACCAATGAAATTGTTTTGTAAACGATCATCGACGAATTCGTAGCGGATAATTTATCGGTCACATGTGCCTGCATCAGGTGATGGAGCTTCGCGGGGGTGAAGGGACCGGATGACGGAGTCGTAGAAGTGACTGTGATGATGAGCCTATAAAGACTCCCAGGTACGGTACATGATTAGCCTGCCGCCTATTTCATGGAATGATAATAGGATTCCACAAAGAGAAATCGCATGTTTACTCTCGAATGTGAATGTGTGGAACAATTTAATTACTGTACGTGACTTAGGTAAAAGAGAGTATAGTATCCTCTAGGAAATATTCATTTTGGTATCGAAGGTGGCTCACCCTTATGGGAAAACATTTCAAAAAGTGGTAAAGTATCGTGATTCGCATCTTCATTCAAGGCCACACCAGAAAAGGCTGACATGTATTTTCATAAACCTTTACCCTTGGAATAATTCAGGTTCCAAAGATAATAATGGTAAGAGGTCGCGGATCTAACTCTACTAATTGTTTTAAAATGGAATTTTGTATATTTTAACTTGAATATGATAAATTTGATCTTGGGTAAATGGACATAACAAGGCAGGCCGGAGTTACGCCCGTGATCCACGCGTTTGATGCTAGTTTGGTATCAAAGCTTAGTGTCGACACCTAAGGTAGATACAGTCGATCGTTGGTCAACTGATCCTCAGTTTTGTGGTGTCATGGCTAGGTATCGGCCTGATATGTAGTATTTTGGTATTGGCCTTGATGGATGGGTCTAGGTCATTTTATCGAAGTTCTGATGTCATAGCTTTACAAGATAAATATAGTAGCGTATGGTGTAAGCTTGGCCAAGATCGTGACGGTAGTACTGGGTTTAGACCATCAGATACATTGTGTGTTTCTCATGTTTGTGCTACATGACCGATTGCTTTGTGTTGTGTATGAGTTATATACATAGTAAATTGTATATGATAAGAGGTAATTAGGTTAGAAACATAACCTTGGGGTTTGGAAAAAGTTGAACGAACGTGTGGGATGGCTCTATGTTGATAAGCTTATTAGTAGTTGGCATATGCACTATTAGTTAGATAAGAAAAGGAATTTCAATTTGCTATTTGACATGCGTGTGTGTAGATGGCAAGTCAAGGAAGAGGATAGTGGGAGGGGGCGGTAACGCGGACAGCAACAACCAGCCACCACCAACCTTTAACCAACAAGCCTTCGTTATGATATGACGTGACGCAGGATCATGCAAATTATTAGACCCGCGCGCGAGTGTTATCGCTGCCGCTGTTATTACACGTACTAGTACAACTGTAGTCAAGGATGGTCGGCACCTCCGCAGATTTACGTGTACCATCCCAGCTCAGGGAGGAGGACCAACAGATGAAGAATCACAATCATAATCTTCCTGGAAAGATATTGAGGCTGTCACCTCCGATGTCATTAAGGTAAAGCTAGTCGCATTCTAGCTAGAGGGTGAATCCCAAGTGTGGTGGGATTAGGTCAAAGCCCAAGAACTCGAGGCAAATGACATGGGAAGAGTCGCTTGCAGGAGATTTTCACGGCAAAGTATTTCTCGATCTGCACGACACATGTGAAAGCCCGAGAGTTCTTAGAGTCAAACAAGGTGAATTATTAATATATATCTGCAACATATTATGGGTCTTGTCTTAGTGCTGTTTTGAGGGAGATTATGTACACGACATGGCTAAGGTAAGGAAATTTGAGGATGGTCTGAAATCGTCTATCCGGGGTAAAATCATGACCCTACACAAGATACGACGGCTTCATGTCAAGACAACTATGCCATAGAAAGGAAGAAAACAAAAGATCCGGATACGGCAAGTATGGATACAAGAGGAAGGAGTCAACCTTCTTCTGATCGAAAGAAGCAGAGACCCTAATGCAAGAGGGAGGGTTTTCACAGACAGTGGCCAAGGCCAGTAGCATTCAATCATCCTGCAAGCACGGGAGACACCTCCTGCATACTAGCTGAATAGTGGCAGAGAGGACATGCTCACTACCACCTGGGGCCAGACACACAGAAAACTGATCACATGTATCCCGTGTTATGGAACACCCCATTCCACCACAGGATGATGACAACCTCGCTTGTTCTCCCTACCCCGCATACAAGAGAACTAAATCGTCCTGTGGTGCCAGACGGAACACCTACTATTTAAAAACAAAGCACTAAAGGGTCGTAGTAATGGTCGGCAGGCCTAGGCAGGGGCGAGAGTTTGGACTTCAGTGGAGGACTTAAAACAGAAGCAGCCCATTGGCTTCCCCGCACCCAGTTTCCTCCACAGCAACACAAGATTGGGGCTGTGGCTATTCAGTGGTACTTTTCTACTCTTTGCTTACTGGCAAGAGTATTATTTGATTACGGTGACTTCATTCATTCATTACCGCATCATAAAAGGAAAGATTTAAAGCTTAGAGGTTGGAATCCTTAGAAGACGATGTATGGAGTTCTCCTTGGGAACTGGTGGTGAGCAAAAGATAAGATATAAATGTGATTGTGAGTTGTGAGATTCAGGGATTCTACTCACCTGGACCTTAGTAGAGTCATGGATAAGAAAATTGAGTTTGGATGTTATCCTCGGGATGGACTAAGCACAAGACATCAAGCTCATTTATTGTGGATCGCATTTATGGTTATCGCTCACACACGAGATACAGTGGTACACCAGGCAGGTTTCTAAGGATAGCATGACGCTTAATTCTGAAAGCACAACTCTAGGCACTAGGCAACATGCGGGGTGGTCGACAAGCCTACCTGGGTGTGACTAGGAGACAAGATTCTCAGGGTCTACCGCCAGGTGGTTTACAACATGGAGATGGATCGCTTTTCGTGATGAATTACCGTGATTACTCCTCAAAGTGAAAGCAAAAAAATAGCGGTAGCAGGTGGCTGCGGTGAATTCATTATCAGCGTCAGACCCTGTTTCACTATTTCATGCACTTCTCAGATAGAACGTCGAAGCCATGGGAGAACTCAAGGTTCGGGTACGTGAATCAGAGACAGAGGTTTTATTGGGATCGAGCACTTCACCTGGGCACCTGCATCGCTTTCCAAGAAGATGACAAGACTCTTCGCCGTGTATAGATTATCTAAGAATATCAATAAGGCTACTATCACCATAGGTACCCTTTACCGAGGATCAAGATTATCGTTTGATTACCGGTGAAGGGCAGAAGCGATATTCCAAGATAGACTTCGCACAATCGCATTACCATCGCTAAGAGCCGTGATATGCGTATTCTAAGATCGAGCTTGCAGGGAACCCTCGGCATGGGGGCATATTTCTGTAGTTCACAATGATGTCGTTCGGACGATGAATGCCCTTACTCCAAGATTCATGAGATCTTATGATAGGTATCCAACCCTACCTAGATCGCCCATTATGAAGCCATGGATGACATATTGATCTACTCCAAGTCTGAGAAGGATCATGAGGGTCACTAGAGGATCTGGCCTCCGCACTGAGAGAACATCGAGGCCAAATTCAGTATTATATGAATTTTGTCTCATCGAGGTAAGATTCTGCAAGGTGTGGTACGCCTTGGAAAAGATGCCTGTGACTTTCTGTAGAAGGTTTGAGAAGTTGCGAGTTTAAGGACAGATCAAGGTCTTCGAGATACGCAATTTCTTAGATTGCGTGTGGTATTAAGCGTAGAGGTTCAGTGACTTCTCCCAAGGAATGTGGCAGATAGTAACGAGATCGAATCTCAAAAGGTCAGAGTCAGTGAATGACTTATGTGAGGAGGCATTCCAGAAATTGAAGAAGATACTTACTTCACCTCCTATTCGATAAGAACTCATGCAAAACAAGGTGAGAGGGATAGAGGGGTACATAGCATCATGGATGCCCAAAGGACGACCTGGATGTGTTTTTGATGCAGTTCGAGGGGGGTGGCTTATGGTTCTCTCTAGTTAAAGAACCACGAGCAGTTCATCTTTTTTCTTTACACATGACATGGAGTTGGCGCCATTAGTTTCAGCGCCTAAAGGTCGCGCCATTATTTATACCAGTTATAGTTCGAGGTACTTTCGTAGTGATCACAAGAGTCCAAGTACATTACAATGGGACCTGAATTACAGGGTAAATACGATGATGACAGCCCAGAGGGATTATGATTTCACTTGCATTACTATCTAGCAACGTAGTGGTCGATGCACTTAGTCGAAGTCACGAGAGTCGCATAGTATAGCTTCCCAGAGTTGGCAATGCTTAAGATCAGGACAGCTCAGATCGTAGGGGTACGCTGGATCGTTCAAGGTACCTTAGGGAGTTAGTATACGCCTCCCTCCTTTCTACCAGCAGCAGTGATCGCATGAAGTTTCAAAGGATTGACATAGAGATAATCGCCCATCGTGACCGCAAAAAGCGTAAAGGTAGTGACGGTTATCGCAAAGCCATATCACGATCAGACTTCGTATGTGGACTAGTCAGAGTCTCGGCAGTGCAGATCCAGAGAGAGATCCTCAAGGAATTTATCACTGGCTTATCAGCAGATCCAGTAGACAAAGACGATTCACGATTCACGCCGCCAAGATTACTAAACTGTATTTAAGAAACATGTCGAGATTTGTTCGACTGATGTCTTGGCGTCAAATAGTGAAAAGCAAGCACTGAGGCCGGTCAAAGCCATTTTTAAATTTGTCGTGAGGTGAGCATGAGTGGAAGGAGCACATCAATGATGGACTTCAGACTCACTTGTCATGGATATCAGAAGGGCGACATACACAAGCAGAAGGATGATAAAGGGATCACCATTGGGCTCAGATACTGTCATGCTTGATGACCTTCACTTCGGGAGGACTCGTAGGTCATCGCATAGAGATTGTCCAAGTACATGGAGTAACAAAGATTCATTGTATCTAATCGGACGCAGGTTACGCCACCCATTGGAGAGTTTCACGCAGCCACGGACACGGCCGATGATGAACATCGCTTTCATCCTGGCGTTAGAGATGACCATCAGACTTTATAGATACAATAGCATCACGCCAATATTGGGACCAAGGGTAGTTAGAAGATGTTACTTACCGCGAATTACCATATCAATAAGACACAAAGGTTACTAGTACATGGGGATGTGGCACCTATGAGGTGCATTATATGAGGTCGTTGATCTCTAGTTTGTTAGACGGATGTGGGAGAGAGAACCACCACGGGTCCAAAATTAGTTTAGAGATACACTCTCCGAGAAGGTGGGTTTGATATGGTGCTGCCTTCATAATCGGGAGTCGACAGAAGAGGTAGACAATAATCGAAACGACTGCGACCCTAGAGTTCGAGGTGGGTGATCATGCGCCTTTCAAGGTGATGCCTAAGAGAGGAGTGGGCAGGTTCAACAAGTAAGGAAAGCTATCGAGGCATATTAGCCCTTCGAGGTACTCGAGGTGGTACCCAAGCCATACCGCTGGATTTACCGCCAAGTTTATCGAGTGTTCGCAAGACAGCACCATGCCTCCATGCTTCTAAGTAGCACCCTGATCCACATCCAGCCGTGGTGATTAGTGAGAGTCAGGGTCGATGCCACGAACCTCGAGAGGGACCGCATACACGCGATACTTCGAGACTAAGTTTTACTTACAAGACTCGCAGATGCTGGTCAGCAAAGTCAGGGCAAGATCGGTAGGAACGAGAAGGCAACATGGGAACGCTGAAGATATCTATGTTAATCATCCTCTTCTTTCAAGTATTGTTAAAGGTATATTTCTAGTCATTGATATTAAATGTGGTTTTGCATTGTGCATGTGATTGTATGTGTTTGCGGTGGACCCTCAGACGAAATTCTTTAAGGGGGAGAATGTAAAAAACCCTATAGAGTGTAATCAACAATTATAGCAAGGGCAAAACAAAGAATTGCTACCATAGTATAGGTTGAAAACTTGGAAATTTTCAGATCCTTATAACAGTCTTATTCACGCTTCTTCGATCTGCCTATGCAATCTAGTTATTTGTTATCGATCACATTAAATGCCCTGAATAATTTGATTCACATTTTCAGTTGACGTGTCCATTAATGACCCCGCTGATCTGAATAAATTTATGAAAATCTGGAAGTATGAACAATTTGAGCACTACGGAATATGATTTCAATCCTGGAACCTAGATGAAATGAATTGCTTCTGAGCCAAATTCGACCCGAGTAAGTGGATTCGTGCGATTTCAGGCCACAACCTAAACTAAACAAAAAGGAAACTATGGCGTAAAATCACATTTCACGCTATGTACGCCGTGAGAGAGAGAGAAGATAGAGAAAGAGAGCCAAGAGCTTCTCTTCCAAGATATACTTTATAGTTCCTGGCTGTCGCGTTCGCTCCAACCAAGAACGGGGAAGTTCATCATATTGACGAGGGTTATGTGAATACCAAAAAACGCTGTAGCTCCAGATCCAAACCAGAGTTAGAAATCAAAGGTTTTGGGTTTCTAGGGAAGTGTCCACTTCCAGACTTCCTAGGATTCTTCTACGCCTCCAGAGGAATTCTTCCCACTTGGTTTATTTTTCATTTTCGAATGAAACGTCGGTAGTCATGTTTGAGTTCCAATCAAGGTCTCGCTTAGCTTAACCTGTGCTTCTCGCCTGGGGGTGAGAATAATGGAGCTTCCTCTAGGAACAGGTTCCACCAAGGCGGCAGTGGTCCGCCTGTGTGAGGTATGTACTCCCAGCAACTAAGATGAAATTGCGGACTTTCTCTCGTCCTACTAGGTGGAAAAGGGTCTCATTGGTTTCCTGCTTAGGTGTTAGGCTACGCCAGTAAACTCGTGGATCAGGTGGAGTCCGTTGGCGCCGCTGCGCCCGCCTCGCCTGCTCGTACTGCGGGTTTGCTTCGGCCAATAGATGATCACTTGTTTTGAGAGTGTCATTCGCTTTTAACTAAGAGTGACATGTTCGATGTCAACAATATATTTGTTCTAATGTATTGACATGATGAGTTTGATATGTAAAGTGGTCATTACATGGCTGATTGTAAAGCCAAATAGCTTCAGGTCAGTGGAAGAGGCAAAGCCGTGTGTTGATGTTGATATATAATGTATGACAGCCATAAGCAATAAGCCAGTCAGTTCCATGTAGTCGCTCAAGGATGTGATTGTTCATGACAACCCATGTGGTGGATCGCGGCTAACCACAGTATCTAATATACACGTGCATGATATAACATGCACAGCGCACCCAGGATATCAGATTGAATGGTTGTGAGTGCATTGCTGATAAATCAAGATCGCAGAATACAGGTTTGATCAAGTGGGCCTTACCAAGTGAGATAAAGTCCAATGTAGTCTGATACATGGGTTAACATAGCGGGTAAAAAAGCGAAAACCGCGGCTTCCGAATAAAAAGTACGATGCGACACCCTCTATGTATATCCGTTAGTGGTTGTATTATACACCGCCCAAAGGTGAAAAAGCTCGCGGGAAAGTGTTCAGGTGCAAAAAGCGGTCTGGGGTGTGACACCAATAATTCGCTACCCACAAAAAGACACATGAGTTTTGTATATAAATGATCATTGAGGTATGACATCCAAAAAGCTTTTGGTTTCAAAAAAATGAAATTGTTTTGTAAAATGATCATTAGATGCAATCCAGAAATGATGGATTTTTATCACGCGATCGCTCTCGACATCGTGTACAAGAGTCCTGTAGCGACTCGAATGTGACGGGGAGTCCGTAAGACCACAAAGGCAATGGTATGGTTAGCTGAGTCTTATCTCATTTCATGACATGACATGTGATTCATAGTGAGAAATCGCATGTTTCTACTGAATGGAATGCTGTGTGGAACAAACATTACCATTGCATGTGCACTTAGTGAAGAGTAGTCTTTTATGAGAGGGAAGATATCACACTACTATGGTAACACCTTTAGGTGGGAAAACATTTTAGTGCGTGATGCACAATCGTGGATCGTGTCATTATTAGCTCCCAGTCGTAACGAAGGTAAGGGCTAAATATGTGGTTTTGATAAACCTTTGTAAAAACTAACAATTCATTTCAGATGTAATAATGGTAAAGAGCTGATCTAACCTTACGATCAAGTTTTAATGTGGGCGGTATTTTAACTTAAATATGGATGAATGATCCCTAAATGGGACTTCTAATGAGGAACAGTTATTCAAGATTCACATGTGTTGACAAATGTGGGCCATCAAAGCTTAGGGTGTACACCACCTACAGTATTCGCAGAGTCAAACACACATATCATCAATCCGACCCCGTTATCACAATCATACGTGCTCGCCCCAAGCTCGCTAATAGACTTAAAGTAACTCTATGAAAATGATGTTTTAGGTCTCAAATACAATGCACAGATTCTCAAAACACTTCCCCTCAAATCCAACCTAATTAGTACTTTTGAAAGAAAATTAACTAAAACAAGTTTGAACACACCTTTTATTCTGGTAATTAACATAGGTAAAATTAGGTAGTAGACAATGCTAAAGAGTTTCTAGAAATCCATGCAAAGGATTCATTAGTGACTCTCAACAGTCGGTTATAAGTAATCGGGCATTAAGTTCTTCAAACTTCACCCTAACAATCAGTATCCAGAATATCTCTAGCACTCACTTGTGAGTAACTCACTATTTTCTTTGATATTGTTTTCTTTTTCGCTTTTTTTCCTCTTTTCTTTTGTTTTGTCAGTAATATCATAAATCCTCTCTTATTGAGGTCCCAATCACCACGAGGTAAGGTCCTCAAGGTGTTCCACTATGTGAGAAGATGTTGGAACCAAAGTGTACAAATGAGGACTCAGTGGGGGTGTAGAATTCATCAAGAAATGATTTAAGAAACAAGAAGTTGTTCAAGCCAAGTTCCACAAACTGTATTACATTCAAGTCCTAGATCAAATACATGCAAAGGTATCCCAAAATTTGATCAAAAGAAAAAAAAATTGAAGTATTAATGGCCACCCACATTCTCAAAAACCATTACTGGGGCGCCTAACTAACTCATATGGGAAGATGACATACGACAAACAAACAAAAGAAATAAAGAAAGTACATGCAAATAAAAACCAAACAACTGAAAATAAATAACTAAAACAGGTGAGACACAAAGTTAATGATTTTGAAAAATCACTCAATTCAGTGCGCAATCACCACCACCCTCCCCACAAATTTTGAATTAAACATCCTCACGTGAACAAAAGCAAGAATGGATAATAAGTACTCCCCTGAGGGTGATCAAACCTCCAAAAACAATTCCAATGAGTATGACTTGCTTATGAAATGCAAGTTGTGCCTTCTTCCCCCATAAAGCTAAGTAAGGCAGGATCTTGAAACTGATTTTCTTGATCAAATATTTTTGTTCTTTAAGCCTCTAAGATGGTATAAACCTCCCACTTTTCGATATTTCTTCCACACCTCCATAGCTACTGTCTCATTCCAAAAAAAACTTGAAAATTGGTCACCAACACAGAAAACAAAATCAAGCATTTAAAATTTATTGTCTAAAAACAAACTAAAACTAACTAAGAATATGTGTAGAAAGGAACGAAAACTTATCGAGTTTTTCTTTATCGCTTCCCAAGATTTCGCTTCAAGCTGAGTCCGCCTGTGACCCTACCAACTACGACACAGATTCTACCCTTCCTTCCCTGTTAAAGCAGAGGATACTAAAGCCTTCAATTAGCAACTCTGAACACCTGTCTCTTGAATGATTTGTTTGTTTTGTCTTCAAGACGAGGTTTCCTGATTCACATGAAATGAGACAGACTAAGTAGTGCCTTCACCTTCCAAAATGTATGCTGTATGGTGTCACTTAAAACTCTCGCACAAATGCCCAAGAAGTCATCTCTGGAATTGTAGGTTACTTTCTTCATTCTTCTCTCTGGTTCCGAGGTCAGACCATCTTCCTTCTTTTGCAGTAACCAAGGCTTTCACTTTGGTATAATTAGCTCTCCATCACCTCTGAAACTTCTCAAGTTCATTATTCCTGAGTGATTTCATACTGTGGTTAGGTCTTTTTTCTTCTCTAATTACCTTGGAGAATGGATATGAAACTCATATGTTGTTCTTCAGCGACATGTTAATAATGTTCTTCCTCATTCATGTGTTCGATCATTGGTTCTCAGATACTGCTCCCTTCTTATGGAATTTGTTCTAATTCAATTCCAAGCCGAGTATAAGAAGTGGCCCCTCGAGTCAACTCCTCATCCAATCTCCCAGTAAGGGCCAACATTGATCATTGTCTTTTTCCATTATTAATTTAGCCTTAGACTTAGCCAATTTAGCCATTGTGATGGCTAGTTCATCCACTTCACTTAGAATTCAATTTCTCCTTATAAAGGTTCGTTCAATTTCCATGAATCGAAATGAGATCTCTAAGTTCGCCGTGAGTCACTAAGTTCAGCCATGTTTGTTCTAAGTTTCATTGTCTCTGTGAAGGCATCTATTCATCTCGACAAGAAACCTAGCAACCGACTGAGTAATGTCCATAATGTCACTGGCTGATTTCAGAAAATTCATTGGTACATAATTCAGCTTGACTTCTTTTTAACTAGTATGTTTTGCTCTAGTCTTGAATTAGCCATTTCAATTCAGAATCTTCCATTTCATCCCTTAAGGCTTAGCCATTTTAGCTATGGTTCTTCCAAGCTGATCTTTGACTCAGTGAGTTTGGAGAGTGTTATGACTTGGTGTTCATGAGGTGTTGGGGTAATGTTCCCATCCAGTATTGATTGTTCAAGTATGGGTACCACTGAACATGATCCACTCAACCTGACATATGGTTGCTGCTACCTCCTGCCTCCTCACATCAACATTTGTCAATTGATAATGGTCATCAGTCATCATTTCATTCTCACTGGTGATTAAGAAGGATATTTTAGTTGTCAAACTGAAAGGGGTCCATTGTGAAAATAATCCTACAAAACAAGAGAAAAATCAAAAGTAAAATATTAAAAGTGGAAATAAGTATATACAACTAAAATAGAAAGAAAACAAACAAAAAAGCATACAGCAAAGAAGGACCACGAAAATACAGAAGCAGAAAAGTGCCTAATCCCCGACAACGGCCGTCAAAACTCGAAGAAGCAAAATATTGAAGGCAGTGGGGGGGCCACTTCACGCTATGCATACACGCGTTTATCGCTACAGAAGTAATATAAAGGATAAAGCAGTGAGTATCGCGCTCTACAGCGAGGATTAGGGTTACTGGGTATTGAAATCATTATCCTAGTCCTGACTTTATCCTGGATGATGGATTTGATGGTAGAAATAAAGAAAATAACTAAAATCCTGACTATCATCAATCATGTGACATACAGAAATAAAACTGAAAAGCCTAGGTTTAGATTTCATTTGATTAATCTATGTATTAGTGGACCAATTCTATATTTCCACTAATATCTTAATTACCTATTAATGGTAAGCCTCACTATTGCACATTACGTGAATTTCATTCTACCATGTGACTTAGGCTTTAGCTTCTTCTTACTCGCAACCTAAAGTCCAAGTATGCCAATAAACTAAGAGATACATATGATTTAGTCACTTCACACAACACCCAAGGAATATCTCTATAAAATCATTATATAGAAATACATGATGTTCGCACCCACTTGATAATCCTAAATCTCACTTCATATCCCTGATCACTGACAATCACAAAATATATCATGTAATAAACTATCTAAACGTCTTTTTATTAAATATATGATAGAGGAGAGGGAACAATTAATAGAAAATCTTTCAAATAATAGACAATTAGAATATAAACCCAAATAAATGACATACATCCAATCAAACTAATATATCGAAACTCCTAGAAAGGTGTAATCAAAATCAGGTGAAGGCGATCACAAATCAGTATAGAAGAAACCAAAAATATTGAATAAACTTTCAATCTTCTTCCGCCATAAGAGCGCCCTTCGCCTTGGTGTTGGTGGAACCCGCCAGTGGTTATTTTCCTCCCTGTCAAGAGATCCCGCAATCCCTATTTACCCATGATCGCGTTCACTGAGAATGGGCTCAAAATCGGCCACAAACTGAATGCGCTCAGTCAGTAGAAAACGCACACGCGCGATGGCCCATAGCGCAACTCGGGCCGCCCAGGTCATGACCACAGCCACCCATGAACAGTTCCCAAGTTCACCTGGCTGGTTAAGAGACGCTAGGTCACAAACATAGAAGCATTGTAATGGAAATCATGATTTAATGTCGTTAATCCATAAATAGGAAGCCATAACTTTTTCAATTCAACCTAAATTTCAGGTGCTCTTAGTACCATTGAAAGCTTTTTAAAAGTGTAGAATCCATCCATAAAAGCTTCGATTCCATTTTTTGAAAGAGTCATAATGTGATGTTGTGTGGAATAGTGGAGCTACTTTATTTTCCACTTTTTCGCTTGAGCTTTCGCTCCCATTTCCATTTGTATGCATTCAATGGCGTGAATCTTTAATCATAAAGATAAACATTTTGGGAATTTAGAACACTTATTTGTATTCAAACCACAAATAACACACAAAAACAGGTGTGATAAACAGAGCATCAAATATACTTCACTGGGCAGTCAGCTTCGAATGGTGACAAGAGATTTTAAGATGTGTGCCACACTTGTCAGGAAAAGGTGAGCCAGTAAACTGGTGCCTCGGGGTTTCAGTTTTTGAAGTAGAATGAATATTTGACGAGCCGAAAGTGATGTGCGGGGGAATTTAGGTGGGAAAACGCAAAACCGTAAAAGCGCAAGTACGCTGCGAGTCGACGGTATATGCAAGGTCAAAGTGTCAGTTCCCCTCGACAAGACAGAGGTAGCTTCATAAGCTTACACACCAGTGATTTAATTTGACTTCGATGTAATATATTCGATCTAATCCGCAGAATTCATGACCAAATTACCACAATCAAAATACTCTTAACGGTAAAATTTAATTATATCGATGATGAGAGGTGTCTAAGGTTTTACCGTCTCCCTACCACACTCGTGATGTCAATTTGGGGAAGGGAAAGGACCTATACTTAACAATCTCATATGAGTTGTATAGTTACTGGTTGATCTTCCCAAGCAAGATAGCTCCTCCTCGAGATAAGATGACTACTATCCCCGTCATGGACAAACACCGCCTCAACCCTCACTGAATGCCTAATGCAAACCTATGGAATGTCATACCTCAATTGAACATTCTATTCTTCATCATCTGCGTTATGAACTCATGTCGGTTATCTTCTCTCGATTCAACTCACTATAAATACGGTCAACGCGCCACTGACAATAACATGCGCGGAGAATACAAACCGTAATTAAAGCAAACGTATGAACTTTCGATGCTGTCACATAATATTCAAATAAGCCCAACCCGAAATCAATCCATCAACAATTCACTGTGGTTAGGGCTGGCAAACCCTAGAGAAAAGAGATTATAATAGGTTCATCATTATTCATTACAGAGATTGAAGAATCACCGAATCATATAAGTGTCACTGAAGGAAAACTACAAACCCGTCTTAAAGGATTAGTTCATCATATTATTCATTTATACATTTTGGAAGAATTCTAATCCATATGAAGGTCATGAGCAATCACAGAAATCGTCTTCAATCTTTCCAAACTCAATGGAAAAATGATCCCTCTCTCTCCATTTCCTTCTTCTTCTCAACCAACCCTTTGCTTCTCAAAAATTTCCTATGGTTCTAGAGACAGGCTTCCATCAATGGTCTAAAGATTGTCTCAACAGTTCCTGTTTTAATGTGATCTCGCCCCAGAGCTTTTACTTATGGTTGTCATGTTTGTGAGGCTGAGGCCCTTCAACCTCAAATCCCACGGTTCGCCATAATGTTCTCACAAATAAACATGGTCTTCGCAGGCAAAGTGTCACTTGAAGAGTCTCTTCAAGCAGTTAACCAAGAGCTCACATGAATGGGCCATTAGTTTTTCAGATCCGCTCTGCTTTCTTTTCTGCCTTTAGCTACCCTTGATTCCAAATACGCATATATCTTCATAAATAATATATCAGAGACATGGATATTGAATGAAAGACCGAATCACGCGCCTTTAAAGGCAAAGAACACCTAGCAGAATTCAACCCAATATAACATGATTCACCTGTCACCTCATCACTAGATATAGGATGGATTAATTCGTCTCTACCTCCCTATCACCGGTGGCCGCCAGTCGCTAGTTCTTGCCACTCCCACGTGACAGCCCACATGTTCATTACCTTCTTGCCCCAAGCCATTTGTTTGAAAATTACTGATAATGCTCCCCACTTCCTTCCACAACAGATCGCTATTTGTCTATTCCAGACCCTAAGTTTCCTACTCACACCACGCTTTTCCAATCAGGTTCAGCTTTTGGTACCCGCCTAGTTTCATTCCATGCATAAAGGCTGTGTAAGGTGAGCATTTGTGCAAGTGGCTGTTCAGCCCATTTCAGGGTGTCTGGTCTACTCAGCAAGTGGCATGTTATTCGACTATTCCTCCATCCATAGTTCTTACTATTCGACTATTCTGACTTCTCCATTCTAACTCGCATTCTAATGCATAGATTTGGTATTTATTCTGATATGGTACTTGTTCACACACCCTCTTCTTTGTTGTGGTCGATTCGCCATTCACTGATACTGGCCTCGCTTCATCATCATCCGCCCGACCGACACTTCATCGCACTGCACAAAATTCACAAATTTCCCACCGAGTTGTCCCGAATAGCATTCAGCATGCCACTGTTGATTCTGTAGTTGTCTAGTTAACTATGTGACATGGTTTACCAGGTTACTAAGAACCTCTGTGTTTGCTCCTGCTAAGGGTTTCTTGGGTGATGTAACACCCCGTCAGGTAAGGAGTGCAGTCGTATAGCGTAAGGCGTATGTGCACCAAGTGCCATTGTAAAAGGATAAAATTTTAAAATTTTAATTGTGGCACTTTTACAATTAAGGAAAGTGGAGGGGGTGAAAGTATAATTAATGGAAGTTTAAATAGTAAAATAATAATAATAAATTACCATAATGGTTCGTGGAAGCCCTAGAAAATTCTCAAATCTCGGATGGCCAGAAGCGGACAGCCAGATTAAATTCGTCTCATGAGAAATCTAGTAACCCGAGGAAAGTTTCGTTTAAATTCGAGAACGGTCGAATGTTTTATAAATTTCTAGGCGACGGGTTTAAGTGAAACACAGCAGGATTTTAAGAAAATCTCGAAAAATGACAAATATTTAAAGAGAATATTGATTACCAGTAAATAAATTTTCCGGGATAGAAATAGGTCGAATGGGGCAATATAAATTATTTATCTAAATAATAAGAATAATACTTAAAGAAAGAATAATAATAAAAATAAAAAATAAAAAAATAAAAAACGAAAAAAAAAAAAAAAAAAAAGATAAAGTCGAAACGGCGGGGACGTCCGATGGCTTGATGGGTGCGTGAAGGGAGAAAAACATTTTAATGTTTTTTCTTTTTCTTGTTTCTTTCCAGTTCACGGAATCGGATAGTAGGCTTTACGTCGGACGAGAAGGCAAAATTGGATTACGCGAAGAGAGCTACGCATAGGTACCAATATCTTAGCCTTTTGTCAAACTTTAAAAGGTAGAAAATTTGCCTACTTGTGTTATTTCAAGCCTAAAGGTTATGTAATGGCTTGAAATTTTCTTAAAGACAGTAAAAGATCGTAATCTTCAGTTCCAAAATTTTTAGACTGAGTTTAAGAATTTTTAGGAATTTTTGGGATTGTGTTCGGACGGTCGGGGCTGGTCAGGGCTGTTTATGGGCCAGTTTGATTGAAATTTGAGTTAGTAGTGATTGAGTCGAGACGGAATTACAAATGTTTGGGTATTTTTAGACTCTATGGAAAGTCCCTTGAGTCAAAAAATTGAAACCCCAAAACATATAGTTTTATAGGACATTTAATGTGTAGGGACATTTTGGTCAATTTCATATCATGTGCTCGATGTCATGTATCGAGATGAACTAAGCAGTAAAGTTTTGTTAGAATCGGATTCGTTCGATATAGTCACTTCAAGCCTGTGTATGTTTATGGTTAAAGCGTTAAAGGCGAGGGTATTTTAAATGGTTGAATGGGTGTGTAGGCGATTTGAGGCATCAGACGATAATCTAGAGTGTAATGAGATTTGAAAGAAATTAGTCGAAAAGGTGAGTACTTCAAATCATTTTCTAAAGCGAAGTGTTTAAATTCTGAGTTTGTAAGTGCTTTGAAAATATAGATTTATAAAGCATTTTTTACCTCCCAATTGTTATACTCGGCATAAAAGTTCGATTTGATATTTAAGAAAGCAGTTTAGCTGGTTTACTTAAAACCTGATGTACGAATCCGGTTTCTTATCGGATGTTGGATTGTGCATGGCGAGTAATGGGATATTATGACTAACTATATTGCCTTGTCGGCAATTTGGGATTAGATCTAGTATATATTTATATAGTGAGTCGCCTACTGCACATTCGGGGTATATAGTTAGCGGCGACTAGTACATAAGCGATGAGGTGTTAGTTCAGGAGGTTCCCTCATAGAGCATTTTTAGTTCAGGTTCCATTATGCTATATAGATCCATACCGTGTTGTAGGACCATCTTAGCCCGGAGTAGTGTTAAGAGGTTAGCTCTGATCTGGGATTAGAGGTTCCATGGTATCCCACGTCTAGGGTGTTCAGAAATGGGCCGCGTGGTTGGTACTTGATTCTGATATAACGCAGATATTAACCACCAGAAAGCAGGTTTTCAGCGAAATAGTTTTGAGCAGTTTTCAGCGATGAAATATGGATTTTTCCAAACGATTTTCAGCAGAAGCAGTTTTGGGAACAATTTTGAGAAATGGTTTTCATAGCAAAACTCGGTTTCTCATAAACGATTTATAACCATTACATGCAGATTTTCATATTGGGAGGTCTGGCAATGAGACAGCGACATTTAGAACTTATAGTACTCAGGCAGTTTGGCTCACGGTTTTGTTTTTAAAATAATTTTCAGGTGCGAGTGTTGAAGGCCCAGAAGAATCTTTCGAGTTCTGAGTCTGAGCGTTGTGTTGTGATTATATATAAGATATAGATGTAAATTAAAACTAGTAAAAGTTAAAATGTGACATTTTGTATATGTAAATATCTTTTGTAAAATATGCATGCATGGTTTTGAGAAAAACAGGTTGCGATAAACTTATATTTGATTGATCCTTATCTTATATTTTGATGAGGACCGAGGAGGTCCTTTGTTGTTATGGATTGGACATTTAGAAAACATTGGGAGTGTATACCCTTGTTGTGGTTGGATTTTGCCGATTCACATATCGAGCCCGCCCATCACATCGCTCGACCGACACTCCATCGCATCGCATCAGCCCACCGTAAGATCTGCAAATTTCCTCTACGATTATTCAATAACATTCACTGCACTCGCTGATTCTCAGAGTCGCCTAGTTAACTATGTGATATGGTTTACTGTGTTACTAAGAACCTTCAGACCAAGCCTCGCTAAGGGTTTCTCGGGTGCCGATCTATCTCTTGCCACCGATTAGTATTAGTAGTTGTATCCTCCAAGATCTCATAGGCTTGATATGTGGTTTTCTTCATCGGTTAATCTCCCGCCGAAGCATCAATGATCGGCTCTACCAGCCCTCAGACCATTGCAGAACGATGCACCTGCATCCACTTAGTTAACGCACGCACCCCAGTCGCTAAAACTTCCGAAGTCTCTGCAATCTCACCCGCCAACAACGGAGCCACTCTCGCCACCAACTGAGTTTAGCCCTGTGGGTGGGAAAATTTGGTCGAAATTCTCGCACCAAGTCATTCCATGAGGCGACGAGTTCGGGAGGTTACCGGGTCAACCAAAGGTTTAGCTCGACGCTTAAGCGACAGAATGGGAATAGACGCACCGAGAGCTTCTTTGCTACTCCCATTATACTTAACCGCGCCGCGTACTTCAATAAAGCCGGGTCAAATGTGCATTCAGACTCACTAGGTAGCCCATGGAATTGTATATCGTGGAGCATTTGCAGCCAGCATTCTTTCGCCAAAGAAAGCAATTTGCGGCCGTGGGTGGCCGACGATAGCCGACTGAACAATTGGCTGGTGGCAAGGCAAACTCCTCAAGTAGCATGGCGCCGATTATCATACCGCACGGCGGGTGGTGGCCAAATTTCTATAGTTCGCCCATTCCGCTCTTCACCTGCGGGTTCATCCTCGCTATAAATATGTCCTCGCGCCTTAATAGATGTCAGATGATCGTGCCAGTTACGGGCTTCTTACGATTTGATGCAATGTCCGTCGAAGTTCAGATCAATGGAAGCAGCTCGTGCTCTCTTGCATGCACTCCCCAAACCCTTTTCCCAAATCACAGGATAAGAACGAAACCAAATCACAACATGGATGCAGTAAAAGAAAACACGTAAACCAGGAATAAAAGTAAAAAGAAATGATCAAGAAGTGAGAAGAACCAAGGAAAGTAAAATTGATCCAAAGTACTATCTATGGCACAGTTGTCAATATCAACACTAAACTTCTCCCTCGTGAATCCACACCAAAACTTGATGTCGTAAAGTGAGTGCAAAATTTAGGTGGGAACGCGAAACCCGTGAAGTATACTTCGAGTCAGACGAGTGTGCAGTGGTTAGTCAAGGTCGTTCCTCAAGAGAAGCCGTATTAATCATCGATTAATGACTTTGACAATATTTGGATCTAATCCTAAAGAGAATTACGACTAAATTACTAGAATTAACAAAAACTTTAATTGTGTGTATTAAATTATATCGATGATGAGAAGCCTAGGGTTTTATCGTCTCCTACCACACTTACGTATGTCAATTCAAGTAAGGACTTCTATTAAAGTATTCATATGAGTTATGTCAAGGCTGCTGATCTTTTCTACAAGATACTTTCTCTCTCGAGATATATTTGCCATCTCGGGCCGTGTGGGATCATTGGCTGCATCCCTTACCCTCAACCCTCAACCCGAAACGCCAAATGTAGCAAACCCTATTGCCACACCAAACCGGGAATATTTCTATTCTTCAACTACCTAAGTAAGGTTTTCTTTAACCATGTCCCTAGAAGCTTTCTCGATCTCAACTCCCACTTTAGCATGTCATGGTTGGCCGACAACAACATGTAATTAAACCCAAAATTAAAGCAAACATATGAACCTTCATATTAATATTCAAATAAGCCAAACTGGCACCACCATCAAATCGTGCTTGTGGTTGGCAAAACCCTAGAGAAAAGAATTAGTTCATCATATTATTCATTACAACTACAACTGCAGCCTTTCCGTCGTCGCTCTTTATTACTGGCTTCGCATCTAAATAGTTTTTCTGTCTTTAGCTGCCCTTTTGATTCTAACATCGCTAAGAGCCCTCTATAGGAACAATATAATATGAGGGATTAGCGTGATATTAATGAAAAAGACTGTGAATCATGTAATTTAGCTATAAAGAACACCGAGAATTCAACTGAAATGCACACATGATTCATCCCGATCAATATTCCTCTTCTTCTGCTTACTTGGTTGATTCATATGATGTATGACATGCTAGATTAGGGCATTTTAGCAGTGGATACATTAAGAAGATGCAATCTCTAGGCCTTATAAATAATATTGATTATTCAGGCTTAAGTAAATGTCAAATATGTGCCACTTCTAAGCTAACTAAAAAGACATGTGGGTCGGTGTCTAGAGAAACAAAACTATTAGAACTAATTCATTATGATCTAGGAGATTTGATACAAACTATGACTAGAGGAGGTAAGAAATTTTATATGACCTTCATTGATGATTATTCTAGGTTCACTAGAGTTTACTTGTTTAGAAATAAAGATGAAGCATGTGATATGTTCTTAAGCTATAAAGCTAAAGAGGAAAATAAAAAGAATTAGATCTGATAGAGGGAGCGAATACATCCCTTTAAATGATTATTGTGAAAAGAAGGAATAATTCATGAAGTAACTCCTCCCTATTCACTTGATTCAAATGGAATTGCTAAACAAAAGAATAGGACTCTTAAAGAGATGATGAATTATCTGCTTGTCAGTGCTTCAGCTCTTGATAATTTGTGGGGTGAAGCTATATTGTCCGCATGTCATCTACATAATAGAATTCCATCCAAGAAAACTAGTAGGACACCCTATGAGTTATGGAAAGGTCATGCACCAAACCTAAAATATTTAAAAGTGTGAGGGTGTCTTGCTAAGGTTATGTTATTGGATCCTAAAAAGATGAAAATAGGATCAAAGACTTATGATTGCATGTTTAGTAAATATATGCTAGCAATAGTGTTGTATATAGATTTGTTGTTTTAAAAAGTGATGTTCTAGAATGCAATACTATTATTGAGACAAAAAATGCTGAGTTTTTTTAACATATTTTTCCACTTTCTAAGAAAATTTATCATACACCCACAATTATGGATGATATAGAAAACTCATATGATGATCATATGCTCACTACTGCGAATGATATGGAAAGCTCTCATGATGAGTTGAGAAGAAGTAAGAGACAAAGAAAAGAGTTTTCCTTTGGAGATGATTTTTATACTTATTTGCTGAAATGAACCGTTTCTTCTTATTTGAAGCTATTTCTTCCCTTGACGCATTGCTGGCAGCTATTAAACCGAGCTGACTATATATGCCCTAAAAAATCAAACATGGGAGTTAGTCAATTTACCTTCAGGAGCAAAACCTATTGGTTACAAGTGGATTTTCAAAAGAAAATATTTACCATGATGGTTCTATTGAAAAGTATAAAGCTAGGTCAGTAGCCAAAGGTTTTTCACAAAAACAAAATGTTGATTATTTTAATACGTTAGCTCCTGTTAATAGGATTTCTTCCATTCGTATTTTGATTACTTTAGCTTCTATTCATAAACTTTTTATCCATCAAATGGATGTTAAAACAACTTTTTTAAATGGAGATTTAGAGGAAGAAATTTACATGTTACAACCTTAAGGGTGTATTACACCTGGAAAAGAAAATAAAGTTTGCATATTACGCAAGTCTTTATATGGTTTAAAACAAGCACCTAAACAATGGCATGAGAAGTTTGATAGGGCCTTGTTGACTAATGGGCTTTTATCTGTTGAAGTGGATAGATGTGTGTACACAAAGTGTACAGATTGAGAATGTGTAATCATTGCATTATATGTGAATGATATGATGATTTTTGGCACCAGCCTGGATATGGTACATAGTATCAAGAGATTTCTAGCTTCACAATTTTACATGAAAGATATAGGTGAAACTAAGGTATTTTTGGGTGTCAAAATCACAAGGATGAGTGATAGTATAATGCTATCACAAGAACATTATGTTGAGAAAATACTTTACAGGTTGTATTACTTGATGCCAAACCCGTGAGTACCTCTTTATGATGCTAACACACTCATTGAATGAAAATTGAGGTGATCATGTAAATAACTGAAAGTAAAGATAGATTATCGAGTCGATGCCTGATGAACTTTTGATAGACCGGCATAAAGATATGCAAAAGGTGCAGATTAAGCAGATATACACATAATCCTAATAATGATCACTGTAATTCATTAGCTAGACTAATGAAATACTTGAGGGGTATCATGAACTATGTTATCCTATATTGTGGATTTCTCGTTATGCTAGAAGGATACAATGATGCTAATTGGATCTCAAATTCAAATGAGATCAAATCCACAAGTGGGTTATATTTTTACTTTAGAGGTGGTGTTGTTGCTTGAAATCATCTAAACAAATCCTTATCACTACTTACCAAGGAATCGCAGCTTATAGTTCTGAATTCACGTAAAGAAGCCCAGTAGTTAAGGAACTTCACATGAATCCTCTAGAATGCAATGACACCTTCATGTCTATGTATCAAGATTTGCCAAGTAACAATATCGATCGCAAAGAATAAAGTATTCAATGGAAAATAGATAATATCTGCTCAAGACATGAGGTTGTGAAAATGCTATTGAAAGATGGAATTATTTCCATTGACTATATAAGTCAAGTGAATTTCATCGAGATCCTTCAACTAAACCAATAGAAGAAAGTTGATTTTAAACATAAAGTGGAATAAGACTTAAGCCAATTGCGTTATTAGCAATGATGGGAACCAAACCTTTGCGATTGGAGATCCCATGAAGAAGTTTCATATGGGTAATAACAAGTGACTTGCTAATCCTACTAGCACCGATAAAATTGTCCCTTCCTATGGCATGGTTATGGTGCTAGAATGCATATTTTGAGAAGTTGAGTTATACTCTTAATGATTCCATATCCCTTACAAGTAGTACATATAAATACAGTATGCAATTGATGAAATCACCTATGTAACTGTGGAGTGGGGCCGCTCCCATGAAATATCTTGGCGAAATTTCTAGAGCACTTATGAAATAACCAGGCACGCGCATGGCCTAATTGTGCACAACATCGTTGAATAGCAAGAATCGTGATGTGTAGTGTTGATGATAAGTTCCGTAATTTACAATCAAGAGTAATCTTGTTCATAGAAGCTATAAGATTCACCAATACTCTATAAATTAAATCTTATTCATCTATGTTTGGTTCATAGTCCATTGAACACCAAAGTCAAGGCACTTACACCTTCCTCCATAATCCAACAAAATGTTTTAAATTCAAACATTTTTTTGGAAAATGTGGGGGATTGTTAGTGAAGGGTAGCCTTTTTTCAAAAAGAAACTTGTCCCACATGGAAAAAAGATAAGGACTTTTTTGGGTTTATATACTAAAACTCATCTATAGCCTTGTACAAGGCTAGAGAAGAGAGGAGGTCTCTCACTTACAAGAAATTATTCAAAACCCAATTTCACCGAAAAATTAATGGATCCCCTCCCACTTTGGTTTTGCTCCAAATATATTTTATTTTTTTTTTTAATTTGCCTAAATGAAAACCTTGGTTTACATTAAAAAATAAAAATCTGCCTCAATTTTTCAAATTTCAGCGGTTCCTATCCAACAACTATTTTAAAATCTATTTCTTTAACTCCAACATTCATTCCCAATAATCAATTTTTCTTTAATTCCAGCCTTAATAGCCAACAATCATATTTCAAATTTCAAACTATTCGTTATACCTTGGTTTCCTATAAATTCATATACCTCTTTTAATGTCACACACACAATTCTTCATGTTTGGACTTCCTTTTCTCTCTATATTGTTCTTGTTTTAGAGAAACTCTCTGAAGAACTGTTGAATCCTAAGGAATAAAATTCCTAAGGACAGTGTTTAAAAACATGCCACAGTTACTTGTTTTATATTTGCAGTTTGTGCCTCTAGATTACGGCATCTCATATGTCTGTAGGTTCGCTCCCAAGCCTCAACTCTTCAAATCACAAGATGCAACGACTTTCTTTAGGCAAGAAATCTAAGGGAGTGCTTGTTTATTGTTTTTAAAAACTGTTTTTTATATTAAAAAACAAAAAAAAACATAAAAAACATGCTTGGTTCTCAATTTTTTATTTTTATTTTTTTGGAAAAACACCTAATTTGAAACTATGGTAAAATAGTCCCTGCCTGCCTTATCTCGAGTCACAGAAGCACTTCAAGCAAGCATGAGCACAAACTAATGAAATGGTTGTTACATTTATTCAAGCAAGGAGTGGGGTAGTTTACTCGCTGGAATAAGGGGATGCGATGTCAAAAAGAAAGGATTGCGCAGATAAAATACTAAAACAAGATTATCTCGTATTTTCAAAAACTATACTTGATAACAATTTTGAACCAAAAAGGTCCTACACTATTCCCCCATTATTGACCTTTTCTTCCGCTCAAAACCAAGAGGTACAAGCGTGTGATTTAATACAGAAGTTCACTGGGTGACGACTCTGAGGTAATCTTCTCTAGAAATCAACATCAACAAAGTTTCAAACAAAAAACATCAACAAAATGTTAAAAATTGAATCAAATAATTAATAGCCGTTTTATAAGAATTAAGTGCAAGTTCCATTTGTCCGGCTCCTATTGATGCATTCCACAATCACACGTGTAAGAAATACTAATTGTTTAATGAACAAATTCAGCAGCTCTAATTATGCATTTGTCCTGCGGAACTATAACTCTTACGAAATTCAAAACCAAGTAGTTTACTTCTTTTTTAATTTTGATGCTTCATTGAAACTCACCAAAGTTGAATTCCCAGGAACTTAATTTTCTAGCACTTGTAACATTAACCGATATGATTAGCATAGGACAATCATGATTTAGTAAATTGAGATCCGTCTATAGATATTTAAATAAATTGATGGGCCGCGTAAATTAAATACTCGGTTTGGTGGACTTCGCTAATCAGGAGATAACACAAGAAATTGTAAATTCTTGAATTCAACAACATTTGAAGAGTGCTACTGATTCCATGGTTGGTAGCTTTTGTAGGAAGCAAACTGCATTCGATACAGCATACCTTCTTTTCTTCAAACCATAATTCTGGGTTGTGTAGTGTTAAGACATCAGTTGATTCTTGGTAAAGTCCTTGCTTTATTATATTTTGGTTTTCTAGACAAAAACGTTTATATAGGGGTTTTGTGGTCTGGGAACCCTTCTGCACCTTCTCTTGGCATATAAATACAATGTTGAAGGGTCAACCGTTTTTTTTCTGTGTTGAACCTTTTCTTCTTCTATTCCTATGCTCAATTTTTATTGCTCTTGATAGGGTTCGAAAAATAAGGCTCATAGGCCCACCTGCCAGGCCCAAGAAAGAGGCCAGCCCAACGAAACACTGAGGCCCATCCGCTAAACCCCAAAGGAGAAACATGCCCATCGAGCATTTGTGCATTCGCTAACATTCAAGCCTCAGCCAAATGAACGAGCCCAACCCGATTGCCCAAGACCGACATGGGAAGTCTCCCTACAGGCATGCAAATAGAATAGTCCCAAAATAATATATTATTCCGCAAATCTAGCTAAATCTCACCAACAAGGAAAAAGACACAGTCATCATCAAATCAGATCCCCCAAAGGATCCCCCAATAAGGAAGAGAGATTATTCCAAATAAACTGTTCTTTCTATATCCTTTACCAAATCCGATACTAATAAAAAATATCCCATCCAATGGGAACAAATCCTAGTCACCATCCAGCTGGTTGAACATCTACTATAAATACAAGGTCACCCCATCGGTGAAAGGTACGCAAAAAACATACGCCTCAATACTGCAAATCAAGCATTCTCTTTCTCTCGTGAAGAAACTGACTTAGGTATCGGAGCGCCACCCGGCAAAGCTCCCCGTCGACCTCTCTTTCTTTATTGTTTTTACAGAGGAGTGACACCTTCAAAACTAATAGCAATCACACAGAAGAAATTTACTTCAAATTGGGCGATCCAAAGATCCTATTGCCCTACCCACCCGTTAGGTCTTCGTCCCGCTCTAACGACGCCCACGCTCCAACCCGGGCCCGCTTGAAAATGCATCATCAAATGGTTGCCTCGTGGAACGCATACCGTGACAAATATAACCGATTTCTCGCCATCGATGGTATCACCAACACAAGCGTGAGCAACGCCGCTAATCCTCCAAGGATGCAAGACTAACTGAAAGAACGGAAATGAATTCTCGACGTGTTAGAACAATATGTGCCAACATTTAACGAGATGGAGGCCCGCCACCAATCATCGTTCATAAGAGTTGGAAACAACTACCTGCATGTGATCCGACGCACACTGAGGCTGACAAACTCAGAAGGCCATGATATCTCCCCCATGAAGGAGCCGCACACATCGGCACTCGAAGGGCCAACAAGGTGATCCAGTTTGTGCCCGGGCACGACTACATCTAGCCCTGAGGGAAGGCAACGAAGCAACACTTGAGAGCACGCGCCGAGGACTGAGAATCGCTACGCATCCTCAAAGAAGGAGCAGAGAACAATCATGTGGGAATGTAGGTTCGAGAGCTCAAAGAATATTTCGGCCGGTGAAGGAGGTGGGTGAAAGACGTGTTCTCGACACTATGGACACCTTGGTACAACAAACTGAGTCACCACACACCTGATACCCACTTTCCCTTCCAAATAAGTTCTAGTCATAGTAGAAGGTTTGTATTTATTACTAGAGATCCCACAGATCATCTCCAACACTTATAAAAACAAATGACTGATGGGTATCAAGATCCAAAAGGATGCATAGTTACTATCACCTAAAAGGCCCAATTTTTACGGGGTTCAACAGACTTCCACCCATCAATCTCCTATTCAGAGGCACATTCAATATGTTTACCTCACTTCACGGCCAGACGATGTAAAGCCAAGTTATCATCCGCAACTATCAAGGTGGCTCATGCAGCTTCTAGGTCTATAAATTCAATCGATTCATCAACAGTTCTAGTTGACATCTTATTGAAATTCACTTATCATCAGATTCATCATTGCCGATTCAATAGAAGACTTACCGTTTTCCATCTCCAAAATCCTCAAACAAGACGGCAGAGGAAGCCTACAAAGCAGTAGAAATATAGTTAACGGTAAGAGTCTTCATACCGAAGAAAGAGAGCCTTCCACTCACGTAAAGAAAGAGCGCAGATAAACGACAGACGGCTTCCCAAGAGAAGAAGTAACTGGTGAAGATCTCCAAAGAAAAATGGAGAACGACCAAAAGGCGTGGGAACCTCGTGAGATCGTCGAGTCCATCGCACCGAAGACGACGACGCATCACGCCGGCCACACCTTTAACGTTCTCAGCGTCACAGTCTTACGGCACAAATAATGCCTCGAGGGCCAACCAAACAGTTTAACTTGGCAACAAGACAATCGGTATCAGAACTGATAGGATCACTTTGACGCACCGACGACGACTACATGCATCTCAGAGAAGAGACTTGAGGCACGCGCGCGGCACTGACGCTTTATATCCTCAAAATCGTGGTCTAATCAAGCTGGAACTGTGTTTCATCAATAACTGCCACTGCAACTGCATTTGATCAAGACCAACACCCCTAGTAACCAGGTCTCAAAGAGGATTGTTATGAGAGGAATCCGCCTCACTCGGAAGGCCCATTCACGTACTCGCCAGACAGATAGCGGAAATCCAAGCGGCAGTCAATCACGCGGCTCTGACACACATCCATCACGTTTCTAACTCACATTCAGAGGACGCCAACACCCCCATGATGACCCAACGGTTCGCATTTGTGGCCAACAAAACAAATTAACGGGTGCTAACGACAACGGAGTTCAAACGATATCGTCTCTGCGCCGCACTATAAATGGGCATCGAAGGAAAACTAGAATCACCAAACCTCTACCTGGGTTCTCATGAAAAGGTATTACCTCTAGTTCACAATTGGTACTACATTGAGATTCTCAGTGCTGCTTATCGCATCACGCAAGATTCCCCATCGACGCCTGCCCGCGCGAGAATATATTGCCGGGCAAAATTTTCTCAATGCACAGCCATCCCTTCCGATATCATGATGATCAATTCCTACCGAACGGAAACAACGAGAGACCGAAAGGCTTAGGAATGCTACTCAAAGATCTGCGAAACAAAACGGCCTATAACATACGCGTGGACGAGTCGATAGCGCGTGACAAGGCACTACTGGACGGAGCCTTTAAGAACTGAACCGTATTATTGACGACGACTCAACATCTCGCCTATCGTCAGAAACCAGCTAAGACCAAAACCCTCTTATTTTAAGACAAACAGAGACGCTTTCGCATGGAAGCAGCGCATGGAGGAATTGATCCGCGCAATCACCACAGCCAATCGCCACCGCCCTTGGCCAACAAAATATGAGGAGCTCATGTAAAGACAAAAGCCATCAACGGTTAGTCAACAAACCTCAGGCGTGGAGCGACGTGACAGAATACCGAATTGGCAGTCGTCGCACTTCGCCAAAAGGCAACTGGCGGCGTACTCGCATCGATTTACTGACATCAACAAAGCGCGCTCAAATGACGCTTTTCCCGCCACTAATCGACCTCATCAGAGATGTCACCGCGCCATGAACTCCTCACGATGATTTCCGGCCACAAACCAGATCGCATGGACCCAGGGCATCAAGAAAAGACGCTGCCTCGTCACAATATAGGAACCCGGCGGCGTTATCGCAGATGCCGCTCAGCCAAATGCAATGAAGACATCGAGTTAACGATAAATGCAACCGCTAGCACAACCATGGAAGTGTACATAGATGACATGCGAATAAAATCCACTCAGCTCGGCTCCACAGCCTATCATCCGGCGTTCAGATTCGCAGAAACTACAACATTTAAACTGAATCCACTGCTGTGTCGAGTATCGCCTTCGGAAATCGGTTTCAGAATGTCAACCATCGAGGAATTGAAGCAAATCCAGACAAGATAAAGGTCAGGCTCATGACAGTTTCATCAAGAGAAGGAAGTTCAACACCGACAGAAGGATTGATGCCTTGTTTCATTAGTAATCCAGGCAAAATGATAAATGCTGTACCTTTCTTCCAGTAAGTCCTCGTTAAGGCTCAATGGGATGGCGCGAGGAAGCATTTTCATTGAAAACATATTTAAGCTCCCCCCCATTCTAGTAAGTCCTATCAAGGAGCTCCTCACCATACCCGGTCGTATCGACTTCAACCGCTATCCTCGTCAGATTAAAGAGCGAGCACAAGACCTGACATTATTGCAAATGAGCTTTTGAGAGGAGCAGAGGAGAGATACCAAGGATGGAGAAATCCACTTGGCCTCGTAACTGCGGCTCGAAACTCCGCCTCTACTCTGTGCTCACACCATAGAAATCTGAACTAATACCCGATGAAGCAAGTGTTACATAAACCAAGTCTCCTAAGATTGACATGGGCCATAGAGCCGAGGATCTGACATCGACACAAACCAAAACCGGATAAAGGCGATCGAAGTCGACTTCATCATGGAGTTCACCCTGGCGGAACATGCTTAGAACGCTCAAGAAACAAATGACCTCCCCATCTGGAAACTCTCTGTAGATGGAGCCTCAAACGCACAAGGAAGCGGAGCAGGTCTAATCTTGACTTCTCCAGAAGGAATAGACATATATAATGCGACTGCATTCGATTCCAGCCTCCAACAACGAGAACAGTATGAGGTCATTCATAAGAGTCTCAACCCGCTCATTCACTAGTTTTGACCCGCCTAGAGGTCCAGTCGACTCGTACCGGGTAGTAGCAAATAGAAGACACCTAATGAGGCTAAAAGTGGAAGGATGATCCTATATCTCCAAAAGGTAATGAGATTTATTAAAAAATTGCAGCAGTTCAGTTCATACGTTCTCAGAGCGCAGAACTCCCCGAAATGACGCCTCGCAAAGCTAACGACAAATGCAGAAGACTCACGTGTTGACACCGTCAATACCGGCAGAGCCCTCTATCGATTCTACGACGTGGAGGTTGGGGCTCCAGGTCGGTCCGAGCCGAAGTTGATGGACCCCATTCGGGACTATAACGACGGACGCTTCACCGACGAACCGCCAAGAATCAAATAAGGACGAGGTCCGCCAGTTCAATCATATGGAAGCTCAGACAAGCGAGGTTTCTTCACAATCAATCTTCCAGCGGTATCGCTGAAAATATTAATACGTATGGCGAAGTACACGAGGGTATATGCGGCGGAAATCACACCTGAGTCGACATCAAGGTGAAAGGCCCGAGACAAGATACTACCGCTTCACAATACTTAAAGACGCAACCGACGAAGTCAAGAAATGCAAGATCCGCCAGGAGCACGCCAAAGATCAACGGCATCGAGCCTCACGCTAATCACAAGCCCTCGCCCTTCCAACAACGGTTTGACATATCAGACCCCATTCTCGGGGGCGGCCAGCAAGTTCATCATCGTCAGAAGAGATTACTTCATCAAATGGCTATACGAGCCTAGCCAATCACGTAATAGAAGATACGAATTTGTATGGCGAGCCATCATATGCGTGCCTGGTATCCCAAGAGCCCCGTGTCGATAACTGAAAACACTGCTCAAAGACATCCTCGCATTAATCTGGCCAGGCCGGAGTCACCATCGAACCCTTACGCCGTTGAAGACCAAATTGAAGATCTAAAGGAAAGTGGGTAGAATACTCCCTGAGCTAAGGGCCTACGTGACAACACGTAAGTCACCACCCGAGAAAACCGCTGCCTAGGCCAGAATTTTTTCTCAAAATACCCCAAAATTCTTATAATAAATTTTATATATTCGTATAAGGGAGCCAACTTGGTTAATTTCTGAAATTTAGATGAATATTGACAAATTATTATCAATCCGTAAATAAACCTAAGAAAAGAGAGAAAATATGAACAAATGGGATCCTAAGGCTGTAATTGTAAATAAGTTTATATGTCTAAGTGAAATAGGAGACTAAATGAAGAATAATAGAGAAATGAGGGACCTAGCCATAAAAGAAATAAAGAAAAAGAAGAAAAATCAAAGAAAGGGACAGTAGATGTCGGAGTGGAGGTTTCTTCTTTAAACACATTGTGAGGATCCATAAGAAAAGGAAAATAGAGAAAAGGAAGAGAGAGAGGCTCCACCTTCTCTCTAGATTTTCCGACGATCGCACAGAGGTCTCCGTATACCTAAGGGAAGTCCTCCTAACACAAGAGCTATAGCAGACCGGAACCGGCATTTTGACACCTCATGAGGTAGGTTTTCCTAATTTGTCGCTTCACCCTATGACTGTTGGGTGGTCATCCGCCTTAGGGAAAAGTTTGCTTGCATTTAAACCATGGGAAGTCACACATTGTGGTAAAGTAGCTAATGAACCTGATTGACTTTGGGCATATGAAGGGGATTTGGTAGTGTGTCCTTCTAGTAAATTGGTAGCCACATCAATTAACTTGATGTTAGCTTTAATTTTCAATTTGGACTCTGTAGACTACATAGTCCTTTGATCGAGGTCACCTAACCAAATCTGGTCGGTCATTTGTCCGGGCCACACCGCACTCGTAACGGATTTTTATTAGAAATAAAGAGAATTTGGCAGTAAGTCCTCAGAATTGTAAATACATCAATGAACTTGATGTTAGCTTTGAATTTTTAATTAACTTCGAGACAAGGCGGTCTTTTTACCCCACGCTTCAAATGGGCCGCGGTCGCCAAACCAAGGTCGTCAAACCGAGGTCACAAAACTGGTTGTCAATTAAAGGTTGCCAAATAGGTCGCCAAACGTTGTCACAAACAAGGTCGCAAACAGGTCACAAACCGAGGTCACAAACAAAGGGTCGCCAAATAGCGGTTTAACAACGTTATCGCCCAACAAGCGGGTCAAACGTCGTCAAATGGTCGTCAAACAAGGTTTCGTCACTCGTGTCACCAAAGGACTACGATGACCTAACTTCTAAGGTCATATCTCCTTCGTTTGAACTCCGATTACAGTTCTGACTTAAGGAGGTTTTCCATGGGACAAGAATGTATTCAAATGCCTGAGGAGAATGTTAGATGTCGATCAAGGTGCTTGACTGAGCTTGCCACTAAGCAGCTCGCCGCCTGTGCCACTCATCAAAGGACTACATTACTACCTCCAACTTCATTACTACATTCCTTCAGTTAACTCCATTTGGTGTTCTGACCTCTATGGAAATCCCATTATCAAGAATACATTATAATATTCTGAGGAGATAGAAAGACTAAGGTGGCAGACGAGCTCATCCAGTTCGGGTCTGCTCGGCCGGGTCAGATTTTGATCCATGACCTCTAACTTCGAAGGTCCTAACCCTTACGCCCGAACTCCGATTCGGAAAGTGTTCTTGCACCTTATGGAAAGCCCATTGACAAGAATCCATCTACATAGAATGTCAATTGGAACTGTATTAATTAAAATCAATCCTAACCAAACCATCAGAATAATGGAACAATGATGTAATCTTAATAAGTTTAGAATAGGACCGATGAGGAGTGAGTGTTTAAATCGTGATTGAGATCTCAAGGATTTGAATCAAAGTGCAAATATTGTTTTTAGGTTTGTTCTTCTAAATCCTATTCTCATTTCAAGTTTGGAATGTTTGTTCTACCAATTCTAATCCTAGTTTCAAAAGTTTTTAAAATGTTTGTTCTAAAAGCATATTGAATTGATTTAATTGATTTGAGAAAAGTGATCAGAAATGTTTGTATATAAAAATTGTATGATTATTGAAAAGATTAAATCAAGATGTTTATTATATTGTACCAGATTTTTGCTATAAAGGATTCGGGAACGCCCCTAATAGAATATTAACCTTATTCGCATTAAGGATAGATTTGGCAGCTCAATAGGTCAAATACAAGATCATTAACTATTGATGTGTCACTCCCGATCAAGAATTTCAAATGCAGGATCGTATTTCCGTAGTGTTCATTATTTGATTGTTGAGACCAATACACCAATGCGGATCAGACTGTGTTATAACCCATGATACCGCCTGGTCATTGGATCGTGTTTGACTCGATATCCTCCGTATATCGAAGATAGGTTAAATCAAGTATGCATAACCTAATTGATCATTATAAATCAATTGATTGATAACTGTAATTGATTACACAACCTAATTGATTTTAATCAATTATTTGTGACTGAATCAATCGTTAACTGGAATGAATTTGTATATATTTAAATTGATTTGAGATTAGAGATATTGAATATGAAAGGTATTTTTGGATGATCATATGCTTATGAACTCCATTATATATATATAATAAAAGCATATGTATTATATTTTATACCACTATCCAAAAGATTTGGTGTTCAATTATTAAATTGTATGATTGATTGTTTAAACTAGGAATGGATTTAGATAGGAACCACTACTATGAAAATGCTAGAAGGTTATTTCTACTACAATGCGCAGTACCGAGTGATAGATAGTGATCAAATGGGACCCAAGATCGAGGAGCTGCCGAAGTCATAAATATGAAATTTTGAGTATGTCTACATGTATTCATTCCATGTTTTTTGGGATATTGATATTTTGTAAAACAATTTGAACTCTGAACATCTAATTTTGTAAATCATTTTGAAAAGGCTTGAATGCCTTCATTGTAATGTATTTTGTAGTAAAGCATGGGATTTGTTAAATGTTTATGTTTGCCCACTTGTAATCTTCCAGAAAGAGCACGATTGAAAGTGATCGAGTGATTTATGGCATCCTCGACTTGCTCGATCCGCCTGCCGGTCGTGGGTCGAAAGGGCGCACACTACCTTTCTGCATGGAAGCTTTAGTCTCTCACGAGATCGACTAAAGTCCCCAAGGATCGAGTTGCAGAAGAATGAGCACAATGATGGAGGCTCTCCTATTCCAACTTGGATCTCTTTAGATACGAAAACGCGAGCAAGTTCTAAGGCGCATGTATACTCAGCGAAGACAATAAGGCATTACAACTAAAAAGTAAACCCAGAGCTATGTTCGTGATTTAACTTAAAAAGCCACCGCCAAACAAGGAAGAATCCGCAAATTTCATGGAAAATCAGTCTCAACCGGGAAGCGTTCTAAGACCATATCTTCAGTCACACAGCAATTACGAGTCTAAATGTAGTGAGGGAAGAAAATTTACAAAGATGTCAGGAATGCGAAACATCTTAAACGTTTATCAAGACCTTGGTTTGTAATTCAATGTGAAGATTTATCAATTTCGCTAAAGACACTACGATCAGTTATTCGTTAAGACGTCACAAGCAACTCGCACATATAATGCCTTAAAATTAAATAGAATGAGAAAGTCTATAGACATAAAAGGAAAAATTCCTCTTATTCCAACTATACATTTAGCTACAATCGCAGAGGCCATCGAGACACATTCGGAAGCACTCAGATACAATTCTAAAAAAAACTTCAGAAGAAAAGGAAAAGAAAACAAGATGGAAATGAATGAAAGAATACAAAAGGTGGAAAAGAGGAGAAGAAGAAAAAGGATGGAAGGAGTTTGTAAAGAGGGAGAAACAGATGAAGAAGAGGACAAAAAAAGGGATGGAAGGAGTTTGTGCGCAGAACAAAAAAGGAGAAATGAGATGTGGAAGAAAAGATGAAAAGAAGGGAGAAGGAGAAAGGAGAAGGAAGAGAAAGAAGAACATAAAATGAGAAGGCGTGACGTTAGAAATGAGTCGCCCTCCCAGTGACATTCCTAGCACCTGAGTTAGAATAAATATGACCTACAAAGGAGACTAGAAAACACAACCTCCCATGCTAAGTCCAACAACTCCGAACTGCACTGGTGGATCTCAAATGAAGACAACCAGATTTTCACGCTTCATCTTCCTGGGATTTCAAGCACGCACCAAGAGGGTGTAAAGATTCAAATTATAAATCGTATAGCAATGAAGTCATTATCATATAAGAAGGCCAAAGCACTTGGAAATTCACGCAAACGCTTCGAATTCTCCATAAATCAAAGATTAAAGACTTCAAGGAAAATCGGTCGAATGGTCGCACCGCCAGCTTCTCACCTTGACAGTTCGCCTACTCGCACGTCACGCCGACTGAGGAGTCGATCACCAGTTACATCGCCACTTACCACAAATACCGAGCCCAGACCACTTCGACGAGTTCGTCTACTCTTACACAGTCACGCCACCGAGTGAGTCGATCACCAAAGCATCGCCACCGCCACAAGGCCCGGAGCCCCGCAACCCACTTTGACGAGTTCGTCTACTCTACACAGGTCACGCTACCTGAGGAGTTAGATCAGCTCAGACTACATCGCTACCCGGGCCTACGTAGCCGCCCCTCGAGCTCTCAGAAATACTTCTTGACGAGTTCGTTTACTCGCACAAGTCACGCCCACCTGAGGAGCCGATCACCAGTTACATCGCCATTCAAACATTACTCGAGCCCAAAGAGCTCACTTTGACGAAGTTCACTACTCGCACAAGTCACGCTTACCCGAGGAGTTTCATCACCAGTTACAGCTCCGCCACTGCGCTACGCCCGAGCCCGCCAGCCACTTTGACGAGTTCGCTTCATTCGCATAGGTCACGCCATCTCGAGGAGTCGATCGCCAGTTACATCGCCATTCGCCACGCTACCGAGCTCCGGAAGAACCCACTTGACGAGTTCGTCTACTCGTGATAGTCACGCCACTGAGGAGTCGATCAGCTCAAAGCATCGCCACTCGCCACGCCGAACCCAAAGAAATTTCACTTTGACTAGTTCATCTACTCTACACAAGTCACGCACCTCGAGGAGTCCAGATCGCCTCAGTTACATCGCCACTGCCACACTGAGCCCAACAACTCACTTCGACGAGTCTTGCTCACTCGCACAGTCACGCTACATCGAGCCGATCAGCCTCCCCCTCAAAGCTACATCGCCTCAATTCTGGCCACAAAGAGACCCGAGCTCGCAAATTCACTTTGACGTAGTTCGCCCACTCCGCACAGCCACACTACCCAAGGAGACATCAACTCAAAGTAAATCAACCGATGGAGCCCAAAGAACAGACGACGAGCTCAACTATTCTACACAAAAGCCATGTACCCTAGGAGTCATTTCCAACTCCTGCAAATCACGACGGAGCCCAAAGAACTGCATTGACGAGCCCAACCATCTCCCACACGTGCCATGCAGCCTAGAGTCATTTCAACTCTAGCAAATCACCGGGACGGAGTCTAAAGAAATTTCGCATTGACGAGCTCAACCATTCTACACAGGCCATGCAACCTAGGAGTCATTTCAACTCGGGCAAATCAGCCGACAGAGCTTAGCAGCTCGCATTGATGAGCTCAATCATTCTACCCAAGCCATGCAGCCTAGGAGTCATTTCAACTTGGGCAAATCAGCTGACGGAGTCTAGCAACTCGCATTGACGAGCTCAACCATTCTACATAGGCCATGCAGCTTAGAAGTCATTTCAACTCGGGCAAATCACCGACGGCTTCAAGCACTGCAGATTGATGAGCTCAACCATTCTACCCGTGCCATGCAGCCTAGAGTCATTTCAACTGTGCAATCACCCGATGGAGCCCAAAGAGCCCGCATTGACGAGCTCAACTATTCTACCCAGCCATGCACTTGGGAGTCGCTCAACCTGCTAAATCACCGACGGAGCCCAAAGAAACAAGATTGACGAAAGCTCAACTATTCTACCCAAAGCATGCACCCTAGAGTCATTCAACTCAAAGGACCACCGACCGAGCCTGAAGAAATTTCACATTGACGACCGTTTCACCTAAGGCCATGTAACTCCAAGAAGGTCAAGCCACCGGCTACTTAGGCCTTATCCCAAAAGCCTAAAGGGGACCGCTTTATGTACCAACATCTTCAACTCAGCGCTCAATCTGCACTACGTGCATAATAAGTCGATTCAAATTAAGAGGAATAAGAAGAGCACAAGTAGAGGCAAAGAAATGAGGTGCAAATGAGATGACAAAGACAAGTGCTACACGTGTCTCGGACCCGTGCCCAAAAAAAAAAAAAAAAAAGTATAAAAGCCGATATCGAGCAGGCAAAGACATGCACGGGAGATCAGGCACCAGAAGGAGAAGCACTCGCGGAAGAAGGGAGGGCCCTCGTGGGGTGCCCACTTCCAGATAATCAGCAAAGAAGGACCCCTCATCCTCCTCGTCGCTGGGAAGGTCAAAGTTAAAGTCCAGGCCGGAATAGGCAGTAACAGCCTTCTTCTGAAAGGCGAGCCACCCAGAAACCCATTGATTAGAAGCTCAACTCTCGCCTTCCACATCTCATCCCGTTGAGCCACCAAAGTTATTTGCTGATGAAGATCCCCACGCAGCCCGCGACACTCCTCATTCAAAGGCCTAATCAGCCTCATCAGCTCGCTAGCCTCGCGACAAGCCTCGCCCAATAGCTGCCTTATCACTTAAGATCGCCTTTGACGACGAGCTCTCTTTAGACTCGGCTCGCCTCGGGACGTGAGAAGCTTCCGCCCCTAACCATCCGGTCTATACTGGCCTGACCGTGCCTCGCCCCTACTCTCCATCAAGTCAGTTCGTGATAGCCTCAAGTCATCCCGAACCTCACGAAGCTCACCTTCGACCGCTCTCAAGCTATTCCAGCCCGCCTTCCCTTACCCTAGCGCCCACCCGCCGACGTGCACATGTTTCGTGATCAGATTTGAGCTTCACTAGCTCGGGTCACGTTGCACCCGACCGCAGCCAAACGTCAGATGTGGCGAAGCCACTGCCTTTATGTCGAGCCGCTGGCATGGCCCTTTATTTTGTGGCCTTTCCCAAACCCTTCAACAAGTAGCCACCCCGCACATCCAACATAGAATCAACATCCAATGCAACTTCGAAACTCGTCTCAAAATGGAATCAACATGACAGGTACTGAACTTACATTTGAGATAATTCTCGAGAGATATACAAAGCTTCATCGATCGGCAGCGCAAACCTAATCTCTTGAGGCCTAATCCTTAAGAATGGAAGATACCGCGTCGCCAGCGAAGTCTCCTGTGATTGTGAAGTAAAGAGTCACTGTCTCCGCCAATTGGGGATTCCGGATCTTCCTCCTGCTTCGCCTTCGAGAAGCACTCCAACCCTCTTCGTTGGTGGATTCCAGACGGTAATGGGCGTAACCGCCAACGGTTGCTCAACGGCCCCACCCGAGGGACCTTCTGCCTCCGCAGCAGACCCAGAATGGGACCTCGAACTCAAAACTATAGGAGTCGTAACCCGTTCTGGTTTATGGATGTGAGAAGACGGGGAAGATAAAGATGCCCCCAACTTCGAAACTTTGACCAAAGTCATTGATTTTTCAATCTAGTCCGAGGTTTTTGCTTCCACTGGGCTTCCGAGACACCATCTCCAATCAGCCACGCCTCCCTAGTGGGTTTAGCAGCCAGAGGGCCCAACTGAGGAACTTTCATGGTGGAAGGAGGAGGAGCAAAGAGATCGAAAGTGTATTTCAAACTCGACGTCGGAACATCCGACTTGATCAGCTCCGTGTAAGGACGAGAAGGACACTCAGCCAATGCCAGCGCTACGGCGTTATCTTCAGCGCTGAGATCAATTCGAGCACCTGAGAAGCATGTAGACAGTACAGAATCAGAGATACCCAATGACCACACACAAGTTATAACAAAATGCAACTAACACTCACGGCGATTCTCTGGGTAGTCCAAGCCACCGGAACGCCTGCAGTGTCGCCCTTGTCGAGGGTCATACTCCCACTACGGCGCTAACGAAGAAGTAGCGTCCCTTCCACAGCCTATGGAGGAGGGAAGGTCGGAAATCACCAGAGGAGCGCCGGAACGCCTAGAAAAATAAAGAAAGTCCTCGGATGTCTCTTTCGGGCTAAAAAGGTAAAGAAGCAAGGCTATGCTAGGGACACCGAGCCCCCTGTCCCTAAAGAAAACCAGCAGACCAACCAAAATACCCCAACCATCAGGTGCGAAAGGAGCAGACACACATTGAAGTGCCGCAAACCCCTTTATGAAGGGATGAGGGAAGCTAAGACCAAGATCAAGGCCACTCAAGAAACACACCATCGAGTACGTAGACCACATAGAGGGTCAAAACGTCAGGGGACCACACCCGAACGCCCAAAGGGAGGCTGATAACGTCTCGCAAAGATGGCCCCATATGAAGGACCGACCTTGCTAGGTCCCACAATTAAAGCATGCCGAATGACGTATCTTAGATATTCGACCCCTAGGGTATTTAATCAAAGTTCACTTTCCCTCACTGCCTAAGGGAAGAGAGGCACCTCGGGCATTCAGTTCAACTCCCCAAACGGCGGAGACCGCTAGCTCGGGTCTTAACCAAAGAATAGCCGAAGAGTCACCATCGATACGTGTAGATGCGAAGAACGACCTGCACTCCATGATGAAAGCTTTGATAATGAAACAAATTCAGCCAACCCACCTTAACGCCTCGTCAGGACGCTTCGAAAAGAGACCAAGAAAACAAAGACGCAGTGGACCCAGAAACGCGACAGAAAAGACTATCCCAAGAAAGACACTAGAAAAAGACTCTGCACAAAAAGGCTCAGACAGAAGACTAAGAGAGAAGGAAGTCCGAACTCGCTAAAGGCAAAGAGAAGGTCCCAGAGCAGAGGCACACAAGACAGAGGATGTCTGCGAAAGAAACAAAAGGAAACTGAAAGGAGTGGGAGAAATGAGCGCGAAAACCGAAGAGTCATCATTATCATAAGACAAATGACGGCGACTGCCCTAATTAACCAAATTTCAGCGTGACACGTGGAAACATCCGGCGACGTTACAGCCCTTGCCCACGCACACCGCACAAGTACCGGGGCAACCATTGGGTTCGGGGTGGGCCACAACCAGGCCCACCCGCAGCCGCAAAGAGTCACCCAACGAAACACCGGCGCCATCCGCTAAACTCCCAAAGGAGACATGCTCATCGAAAGATTTAGCCTTCTACGCCAAATATTCAAGCCTCAAAGCAAACAACGAGGGCCCAACCCGATTGGCCCAAAGATCGATTATGGGAAGTCTCCCACAGGTACAGAAAATAGAATAGTCCTTAAATAATATATTATTCCGCAAATCCAGCCAAATCTCACCAACAAGGAAAGAAAGACAATCATAGGTCATCATCAAATCGGGACCCCCAATAAGGAAGTAGAGATTATTCCAAATAAATCGCTCTTTCTATATCCTTTACCAAATCCGATACTATTAATAAATATCCCATCCACGGAACAAATCCTGGCCACCATCCAACAAGTTGAACATCTACTATAAATACAAGGCCACCCCATCTATGAGCGGTACGCAAAACATACGCCTACTAAGCCAGCGCCTAAGCATCTCTTTCTCTCGTAAAGAAACCGACTTAGGCATCTGAGGTCACCTGCAAAGCCCCCGCCGCCCCCTTTCTTATTGTTTTTACGCAGGAGGACACCTTCAAACCAATAGCAAATCACGCAGTTAGCCCTACTTCAAATGGCGATCCAAAGATCCACGCTCGCCCACCAAGAATCTTGTCCGCCCAACGACGCCCATATGCTCCAACCCAGTTCCGGTTGAAAAAGGAATCATCAGCTCTAATTCTCTTTTTCTAAGTTGGTATTAGAAACTGATTTGACCAAGCTCGTGGGTTTAAATCGCCTATTCGTAATTTATTCCTTATTTGTTGATTTGAAAATTTTGTGAAGGACTTTATTTTAGTTTGTTTGACTCTTCATATACGGATATGAGACATGATATTCATATTAAATCAAAATCCTACAAATTTGAGCTTTTAGAAAAATTCTTGTTTAACATGGTATCTGAGCATGGTAGGTTCAGGTACCCTTTTTTCATGACTCACTCAACATCGTCTCCGTTGATGACAGTGGGAGACTCAACCCCATCCTCTCTCAACTATAACCTTCCCCAACCCCTTTATAGCCAGACAATAGTTTTCTGTTTGGCTACGTCGTGACCTTTTACTCTCCAGTAAAGCTAGACTATAACATTTTTCTTTTTGTGGAAATCTGTCATCATTCCTGCAGTTAAAGGACATGACCTAGAAATGGGTATTTGTTTGGGACAACCCATACCAGAGAAAATGGTCTTTGTAACAGAGAAGTCTGATGAAACAACAAAATCGGTAATCAACCTACTATCCTATGTGAAATGGGTATGAACAGATAAGCAGGTTACTGTAGGTTGTTGTCCTCCATTTCCGAAAGTGTTTTTACCCAAGATAGTGGTCTCTAACAGTCATGAAACGTGGAAGGCACTAGAAATGGTGTATGCCAAGCTCGCTCCAAACAACTAAAAAAGGGTCTCTATCCATGGATGAATATCTCACCAAAATGAAGATGCTTGCTGATAATTTGAGAACTGCTGGATATCTCATAACAGACGAGGACCTCATGCTTCATGTCTTCGCTGGTTTGGGATCAGAATACGACCATGTAGTGGTTAATCTTACCTCCAGAATTGTACCTGCTACTTGGCAAGAAGCTCAAGCTATGTTGTTGAGCCAGGAGAGTTGAATAGGATCAATGAATGCTGCAATTGCTCTGGATCTCTAAATGTCTCCGCCAACCATGTCTCTAATCAGAAGACGGGAGCAGCACAATAGTCAAAACATAAATGGAAGAGAGGGGAGGTTTAGGACTGAACAAATTCAAAGGAGTTTGGGGTGGACGTGATGAGGTGTTCGAGGAAATTCCAAGCCCACAGCGTCAAATCTATAATAAAGTCGGACACATCACTCTTCACTGCTACTACAGATTTGATCATGCCTTTCAGGCCCCTCAAAGTAGTCAGGCATCTGCACTTATTGCCACACCTGAACTAGTCTCAGACCGATCTTGGTATGCTCTCATCTTAATGGTAGAATCTATATTTCTCGTCATGTGGTCTTCAACGAAATGAATTTCTTACTCTAAAGGCTTTCCTAAAGCTAGAAAGTTGAGTCACTTAGCACAACCACCCTCCTCTCTTCCCTTTCCTAATATTTTAGAAAATGGTCCATCTCTAAAACGAAAAGAAAAATCAGTTAAGTCTCAAATATGTACCAAAGAGAGTATAAATAAGAGCTAACCAGCAGCTACAACTCCTAAGGTTGAGAACCAGCCGCCACCATAACTCCTATGGTTCCTCTTTAAATCCAGAAGTTGTTGACTCTCCACAAGCCTCAACACCTAATGAATCACCACCCTTGTCAATGCCAACCACCCAGAACAGATTGAAGCACTTGAAACTCAACCTCCATTAGACCTACAAAGGCAACTTGGACATCCCATGCAAACAAGGTCAAAAAGTGGCATTTTCAAACTCAAAGTGTATGTAGCTAGCCACCTGAATTTGTCAAAGAAACCATCCAACAACCTCCGAAATACTAGTGAACCAACATGTGTGGAAGATGCCTTGATGTCTCCAACATGGAAGAAAGCAATGGATGAAGAATTTGTTGCTTTGATCCGAAACCACCCTTGGGACCTTGTACTCTTAATCTCCACACTCAATATTGTTGGAAACAAATGGGTGTTCAAACTTAAACTCAACTCTAATGGAAATGTGGAAAGATACAAAGCCAAGTTGGTTGCTAAGGGATTCCACCATACACCTGGCATTGACTTCAAGGAAACCTTTAGTCCAATGGTAAAAGCTGCAACTATTCGAGTAGTGCTGACAGTAGCTATGTCAAGAAATTTGGATATTAGACAATTGGATATGAACAACGCTTTCTTGAATGACACTCTTCAAAAGGTTGTCTACATGGCTCAACCTAAAGGATATGTTGATACCTTAAAACCAAATCATGTATGCAAGCTAAACTGTGCTTTATATGGATTGAAGAAAGCTCCTAGAGCATGGTTTGACAAATTGAGAACTGTCTTAATACAGTGGAGATTTGAGAACTCAAAATCTGATACTTCTCTTTATTTCCAACTCAAATGGGAAGATTATCTATCTATTAGTCTATGTGGATGACATCTATTGTCGGGAAATGATGGTTTGTTGTTGGATAGACTCACCAATGATCTCAATAAAAGTTCTCTCTAAAAAAACTTGGGACAAACTCACTAATTTTTAGGCATTGAATCATATCAGAATGCAATAAGGCTATATCTCACTCAGTCAAAATATGTTACTAATCTTCTTAAGAATCATAACATGGCAAACATGAATCCTTGTCCGACCCCAATGACAGTTGAAAAGATATAATCAAGTAGAAGTCAAGAGAAAGGAAAGGAAAGGAACCAATGAAAAATCCTACTCTCTATAGAAGTGTGGTTGGTGCTCTACAATACCTAATCAGAATCCAGGACCAGACATCACTTATAGTGTGAACAAGCTCAGTCAGTTTATGCAAAATCCAACTATAATGGATTGACAAGCAATTAAAAGAGTCTTACTGTACCTGAAAGGAAGTGTGGAGTATGGCATTCACCTAAAACCAAGTAAAAGGTTATCTTGACAGCCTATTCAGATGCTAATTGGGGCTCTTGTCCACTTGATCGAAAGTTGGCTAATGGTATGTGTGTGTACTTTGGTGATTCATTAATCTCTTGGTCATCTAAAAAACAACTTGTGGTATCACGATTTAGTACATAATATGAATATAGGGCCCTTGCTTTAGCAGCAGCTGGACTAACATGGTTGCAGTCCCTTCTAAAAGAATTAAAAATTCCTCTTCCTACATGCCTACAGATATGGTGTGATAACATGAGTGCTAGTCCCAGCTGTCAGAATCTTAGTTTGTCATACAAGAACGAAGCATTTGGAGATTGATCTTCACTTTGTAAGAGATAAAGTTCTTCAACATGACTTAGAAGTAAGATATGTGCCTTCTTATGATCAAGTTGCATATTGCCTAACCAAAGCCTTGGTTGACACCAGACATTATTATCTCAGGTCCAAACTCGGGAGTCGGGATAACAAAGTCTCCCATTTGTTTGAGGGGGGCTGTTAAGACATTAGTTGATTCTTGTTAAACCGAATAGTCCCTGCCTTATTATATTTTGGTTTTCTAGACAAAAACGTTTATAGAGGGGTTTTGTGGGTTCTTCTGAACCTTCTGACATATAAAATACAATAAGTTGTAAGGTCAGTCGTTTTTTCTGTGCTAAACCTTTCTTCCTGTTCATACTACTATATTTTATTACTCTAATTCTCTTTTCCTAACTTGTAGTATTCATGATTGGTTTGGTTGAACTTAGGTTGGACTAATTAAGTTTGTGTCGATTGATTACATTTAAGGTTGTTACCTGGGTGGGTTGGGTTGAGAGCCAACCCAAGTCAAACCCGAATGAAATACATGAACCTAAATATAATCCAATCTGATGATCTTAACTCGAACCGAAATTATGAAACTCGAGTTAAGTTCAGGTTGATTTTATGTTGGTTGGGTAGCCAATATTTCAAAGAAAATAAAAACTCAAATCAACAAAGCTATACTCGAATCATATTGATTTGAAAAAAATAATTCAAACTGAGCAATCAGTTTTCTTGATTCTATTGATTCACCCGTAGGTCATATATATATAATATTACAAACTAAAAGTCCGCTACTAGCTATGCGCATAAGCTATAATATGGCTATACATGGCAATTATACTACTGACCAAACTGCTTATAAATACGGCTATAATATACCATAACATCGACCAACCAAGCTTATAAATATGGCTATAATATGGGCAATTATAAATTATCGATCAAATTTAATACATACATATTCTAAAAAAATAGAAGATTAGATATTCTAAGATAACTTAATACCCCCTCAAGTCGAGCATGAGATTCAAATGCCCAACTTGCCAAGTAGATACGTAAAACTTGCGCTGCTAAGAGCCTGTGAAGATGTCGTCGATCTTCGTGAGACACATGAGACGAAATAATACCGCCACGAATGGCATCACGCACATAATGACAATCAACTTCAATATGTCGCACGCCTACGGAAGATGTGGATTTTGAGCAATGTAGATTGTCGAATCGACTATCACGCATAAGCGCATGGTCGGGCGAATGTGTGACACCCAAACTCGCTGCCAGCCAGCCATTTCAACTCCGGCGATTCCGCAGCCATGGAACGACACGGCCAGCCAGAAGACCGTGACATCGCATGTCGTTTCTCGTCTTCCAAGAAATCAAGAAGATCCAAGAAACACTATCCAACCAAGAAGAGACCGCTCTAGTCAGCTGACACGTGAGTCTAATCCGAATCGCACTAACCTGTCGAGATAACTCACAATCGTGAGCGAAGAAGAATGCTCTCGAATTTAATAATCTTTAAGTCATGAACCGCATTTAAGCGCCAGATCCCAATGATCCCGATTTAGGTGTTGCATGCTAAACCGAAGCCAAGATATGAACCGTGATAAACCAAGTCAGACGGGTGGAGGTTAAGTAAATGAGACTCCACCCACAAGTCGCCTATACCTTTCGTAGATCGCGAGCTAGGGCCTGCGAGCCAATGTGTGATTCTCGCTTCCAATGGGAGTTTCAACGGACGAGACCCCACAAGCCGCCAAGAATAATATCAAGAGTGTATTTTCGTTGACACAAGAAGATGCCCTCCTCGACTACGAGCAACCTCAATACCAAGAAAATAATTTCAAGGCACCCAAATCTTCATATGAAACACTCGTGGTAAATAGGCCTCAAATGGTCAACAATGTGAAGCATCATTACTGTAAATAATGAGATCATCAACATACACAAGAACATAGTTGTACCGATCCCTGATGTAGAGTAAACAGAGAATAATCTGAATAAGACTGAAGGAAACCATAAGTCTTCAAAGAAGTGAAATAATTTTAGCATACCAAAGACTGCGGAGCCCGTCAGAGGACTATACAAAGACTTCTCGAGACCGACACTCAAACCGTGAGTGCGACCGAAGCCAGGAGGAAGTTTCATGTAAACTTCTTCATCAAGATCACTATGAAGAAAACGCACAGAACATCCATCTGATGGAAAAACCCAATTCTTGACCACAGAATCGCTAAGAAGGCACGAACAGCGGGACCATTTTCGGCGAACTGAGCAAAAGTTTCATTATAATCAACCCCCTCAACTCGATGATTGCCAAAAGAACTGTGACGAGCCTTATGATCTACTGCCCATTCGCATGATATTTGATTTCAGATACCCATTTAAATCCAAGAGCCTTTTATGAGGAGGTAAAACCGCCATGTCCCAAAGCACAGCTCTTAAAGCAAAGAATTTCTTTCAGATAAATTTCACAACCTTCATTCAGATAAATCTTCTTTAAAAGAACGAGGTTCAATGTGCCTTCATGATCGCCAAGAAAACACTTGTCAGGAGAAACTTATTACAATTCATAATGCTATAGGATAAGGAGTACCCGAGGAGCTAGTAGAAGACGATGAATCACCCGCATGGATCAAGATTCAGCCAGCAGGGTAACAAAGTCACGAAGAAGAACGGAGGGACGCTTATCCCGCAACCCGCGCCCTAAGTCATCGATGGAGGCAGGAGGAGACAGAAGTGCAGGGGGCACAGGAGGCGATGTGGATTCAGCACAATCTCAAATCCCACCACAGGCTGCATGATCATCCACCAAAGCAACCCAAGTCTTCCAAAAATCAACATCAACTTCTGATTAGAATCAGTGGCGACGAGGAATAAGTCGGCACTCGAGAAGTAGAACAACTGTGAAGGAAATTCATTTTCATGAAACTTTACATCTCTAGAAACAAAGATGTCACCTGTCTGAAGGTCATATAATTTCCACCCTTTTTTCCCATGTGGATAACCAATAAAGACACACTTCCTACTTCGAGGAGCAAATTTATTACCTTTGGCCTTTTGATTGTGGGCAAAAGCTAAACAACCAAAACCTTAAGTTCATCATACTCAGTGCTCGCCAAAGAGAATTTTTCAAAGGAGTCAGATGGAGCAAACCAGAAGGAGTTCTCAAGCACGAGATACACTGCACCAAAACACATTCTCCCCAAAGTATTAGGAAGATTGCCTTGAAACATCAAAGCACGACCCACATTAAGAATATGTTACGTTTTCGCTCCACACGAATTACTTTGTTGAGGAGTCCTTAACACAAGAGGTTTGAAAATAATGCCATGTGTATCAAAAATAATCCAACATACATTTAAACTCCGCACCATTATCAATTCCGCACTATTTTGACATGTGCTTCAAAACTAGCGGGCAATCATAAAGAAAAATGAACAAAAAAACTTGATAAACTTCAGGTTTCAACGCAATAAATAAACCCATACAAATTTCTGAAAAAATCATCCACCAAAGTCAAAAATAATGTGCTCACACGAAGAGGGTATCTTATTTCAGCCCCATAAATCACAATGAATAAGTTCAAGATCTCGACTAGCTACCATCACCGATAAAAGAAAATCCATCACGCTTTTGCTTGCTTGAGGACAACCGTGATGCTTTATTCAATTTTTCTAGAAGTACCGGGAAGAAATAACCTAGACTAATCTGACGACGATCTCGACGGATGCTCCTGTGACGACAATGCCACAACTCAAAATCTGAAATCTCTGGAACCGTTACTGCACACACTGTAGGAATCCGCCGAAAATAATAGAGTCCATCCTTACGTTCACCGGCTCCAATCAGACTCCCCGAGCGTAGGTCCCAGATAAAGATTACAATGAATCGAATTGTAAAAGACATTTAGAATCATCACCACCAGACACCGAGCCATTGCAATGTAACCGTGGTACAAATAAACATGCTGTTCGCGTATCAACCCATCGCCAACAAACGCCGTGCCAGCCTTAGTAGCAATGGCATGTGCACCGCTGGGGTAACCCAACCGAACATTGTGAAATATGCGACGAGTGTCCGTCAAACATGATTCAGTGCCAGGAACATGGTGAGAAGCACCAGTATCAATAATCCAAGAAAAAGGAGAGAACGCACCCATCATCTGATCATGCTCGAGATTATTTATCATATTCAATAAAATTTGAACCTCGCTTCCGCTTTAAGTCGCAAAGAAATGCCGTGAGGACCCATGATGTGAGGCCATCAATCGGGTCCTCCACCATACAAAGATTGGCAACACGATCGCGCACACGGCTTGGGCCGACCACGAGGAGCAGTTGGAGGAGCCGCAGGAGGTGGTTGTGCATTGGGCCTTGCACTGCCTTGGACTCCACGGTTCCGATCTTCCCACCAATCCGGATATCCATGCGTTTTGAAACAAGTATTGTCATCATGACCCGATCGCTTGGCTAAAATGTAACAATACACTCGATTTATCGACGGGTAACACACGAAGCCTGGTCGCGGCAAATTGTAGAGCAAACACATGGATTTCCTCCTAAACCGCCTCTTATCTCGAGCACTCGAGACTTTCTTTCCTCGAAGACATGCTTGATAATACCTATCGAGATCGTAAAGGAGAAGTGGACAACAAATTAGAATGCATCGCCAGATATAACTCATCGCACGCCAATGAGAAATTGATGGAGTTTCTCCTCCTCCGATCCGCAGAGCAAGTCGACTAGCAACATCACAAGTACAATTACTACAGCACACGCATGGAGAGTGCTTTCTGAGACGATCCAATTCCATCATACAATCCCATCAAACCCGCATAATAATCATCAATAGACATATTCAAGTTTGCTTATTGTGTGTGGGATATCAGCCCTCAATTGTCAAGGCGAGGACCATTGGCTATGCAAAACCGCTTCTCAAGATAATCCCAAAGTCGCTTCGTTTACCATGAAAAGGAATGAGGCCGCCAATTTGGATCAAGAGTCCGCGGTGATCCATGAGACAAGCATAGAATCGACAAAGGTCCCAATCGAAGTCGCTTTTCTTCTCTCCGTTGGTTTGGTGAATGTCCCATCAACAAACACAAACTTTCGGCGAGCTTTCAAAGACAACTTAATTGCACGTGCCCATGAAATATAATTGTCATTAGAAAGGATCACGTGGGTGATCATATTCCCGGGTTGATCTCCTCGCACTCCAAGATAATAAGGAGAATGGGGATCTATTTTCCCATCACGGCCATAATGAGAAGAATCGAGTAGAGGTCACGATGATGACTCAAGAAACGTGAGAAAGAAAATAAATGGGTAAAGCTTGCTAGGCCGCTAGGGCTCGATACCATGAAAGAATTGGTTTTCCTTGATTCTATCATTCACCCGTAGGTCATATATATATAATATTACAAACTAAAAGTCTGGCTACAGTTATGCGTACAAGCTATAAATATGGCTATAATATGACAATTATACCATTGACCAAATCAAGCTATAAATATGGCTATAATATGGCAATTATACCATTGACCAAATCAGAATATACATATTCTAAAAATAGAAGATTAGATATTCTAGTATAATCTTAATAAAAACTCTTTTTTCATTTTCTCAGCATTCAAAAGTTTGAATCCAACATAAAAGTCAATTATTGAAAAAGAAAAAGAAAAAGAAAATGTAAATGTACCTTTAGTTTTTAACTTGGATATTGATGAAAACACACAACTTGTGGAAATGATGATTGACCAGAAACCTCAATATAATATAAACAAAAATGGCTTGTGAGGAAGAAGATGATGGTACAATGACAACAAATGAACGAATGTAAAAAACATATCATATTTAATTTTTTTTTTCTTTTTTTTTCTTTCCCCTTTATTGTGGCTTAAATTTTCTAAGAACCAAATATAAGCATAGTGAAAGTGGCTAGTAGAGAAGGCCATTGCATATTTGTATCAATATAGCCGAGTATAGAAATCATAACCAAGAAGAGATATTGTGGTCTCCACTCCATATGACATAAGTCATGATGGAGTTAAGAGATGTGCGAGAAGACCTGGAGGTGACATTTGTTTTTTTTTACTTAATGTTAAATAGAACTTTGTTTCAACTTAATACTAAATAGTACTTAATAGTATTAAATATTAAGTTATTTGTTTTTTAATATTAGGTAGTGAGTGTTGTTAACTCTTCTTGTTATGCAAGGGTGATGTTTCCCGTTTTGAAATATGACTTTTTCTGAATGGAAAAAGTCAAATATTTTAGCTTTTTCTATTTAGAATGTTATTTAGAAATTTCAACAATAAGTCATGAAAATTTTAAAAAATAAACAAATTGAATGCTTAAAGCTATTTAATTAGTTTTCGCAAAGGCCAACAAACGCCTACCTAAGACGAAGAAGATACCTTCATACTGATCAATATCTATATACAAATAACGCTTAATCACATAAATGGTGCCTCAACTTTTTCATTTTTTCTATTTTAATTGGTGTCTCAATTTTATTTTTGTTCAATTAAGTGTCTAACACTTTTGATTTTTTCTAATTTGGTGTCTAAACTTTAGTTTTGTTCTATCAATTGTCTATATTTTATTTTTATTCAATCAAGTGTTTAAACTTTTAATTTTTGTTCAATCAAGTGTTTCTTTACCAATAAAAAATAATATTTGAATTAGGAAAAATTGAATTCAAATGACATTCCACACCATATAAAATAATGAAATTACTTAAATAACCTTTAACGAGGTGATATGACAATATCTTTTCCATTATGGGGCTTTATCATTTCATTTGTTACAATAGAAAAAAAAATTGATAAAATTGGCATTATAGAATTTGAAAATAAAATTTAAAAATTTATTAAAAATAAAATATACCTGAAAAAACAACTTTTAATTGTCTTCTATTATTTTTACTTGTTTTCTAAGTATTATGTGAAAAAAAATTATATATGAATAATTAAAAATAAAACATTAGATATTAAAATTATTTTTAAAATAATTATTTTTATTCATAGTGGCTAATTTAATTAATTTATTTAATAAAAAGTTGAAACATTTGATTAAAAAAAAAAGAAGTTAAAATACCAAAAAGTTGATAAACATTTATATAATTAACCCTACAAGTAAAGAGCAAGGGTACCTTCTGCTCTTATCCGAACTCAATTGTCTTATATGTTAATTCAAACCCAAATCTACATTCCACCTTAATTCAAACTATATTTTATATTGTAATTCAAATGCAATTATATCCCTTGTTCTAAGTTTTTTTTACTATAACTCTAACTTATAATTAAATAAATATTAATATTTAAATTAAAGATAAATATTATCTTTCACTAATAATTACAACCTTCACATGATCTATTTCACTAATAATTACAACCTTCACGTGATCTACTTATGGGGAAACAAAAAGTGGGTCCATTGCATCTGTCATAAAGTCAAATATAATAAATAAGTTGGGATAACCTTTAAAATGGAATCCACAAAATATTTACAAATTTTCCTTTAAAATCCAAGGTAAAAATACACATTTTGAACAGGATTGGCCTTAAGAATTCAGTGACAATGTGGGGGTGAGATAAAATACTCATGAGGAATTTATTTATCAGATGACGAATTTATTTTTTATGTTATTTTTGCAAGGTATTAATTACATAAATAACTTCTGAATTTATCCATTTTAAACCGGATTATCTTAAAGTAATAACAATAATGAGAAATAATGAATCGATTTAATGATAAAACGAATCAATTACAGTGAACAAACAATCTTATCAAAATTGAGAAGGTACACAGTCAGTGAAGTCATCTTAGTTCTCAGTTAACCCATCACATGCAGACAAATCCTAAGCTGTAAAATCAAGCTTAGGAGCTTCACCAAAAGGAGATGGTATGTCTTGTTGGTCCCTACAGGGCTTAACCCATCTGCCATGACTGTTAAACACAAGTCCCTTTGTTAGACACTTTGAAACTAGAATCCTGGGACCTCAAATCTCTATCAACATCACTCACTACTCTAATGTGGGCATCTCTCCCATCCCACCTGAATTTCTGACTTTCCGGCATACCCATCTGTGAGATGCAGATATATCTCTAGGTTATGAAAACCTGCCAAATCAAATTCCTGCTTCAGGTAGGGAGACAACGACATATCGAGCTTCAGCTCGGTCCCCACATGTCTGTAGACCCATTTCAATCTACTGGTAATAGAATGGATTTGGCGGAGAATCTTGTTGATGATAATCCCTGGAAGCTTTGGAACTATGTCTTGCTGAATTACCACCCGCAGTATCTTGACTCCCATTTCGTTCATTTTGTCTCTGAAAGCTATGTTCCCTACTCTTGGAGCACCGAACGAAATGACGCTTAGATGATCAAAGCCGGGGAGGGAGGAGGCAGCGTCGTAGGCGGTGAGGAGAGCCAAGGCGCCGCCGAGGCTGTGGCCGGTGACGGTGAGGCTGACTTCCTCTCCCCTAATTCCTTTGAAAAAGTCGAGCAGTCTTTTCAATTCCTGCATAACTTGCTCAGCGGCACTTAGCTTGTTGTATCTGGTGGCTTCACTCTTACATGTATAAACGCCGTGGAAGCCACATTGAACCTTGACACCTCCGTCCCCGATCGGCTCCAGCGAAGTCTTTATATCCGAGAACCATTCCGACGGCGCCACCGTTCCTCTCCAAGCCACAGCGATGTCTCTTCTTCCGATCCTTTGGGATTCACTGTCACCGCTCACAGCCACATATCCCATCCAGTTGGAATCTTTACTCCATGTTTCGCCTGTGTTAGGCCTTTCCAACCACCTAGGAACGTCGATGTTGGTCATGGAGTAGATGTATTTAGTGACTTTGTATCCATGTTTTGTCAGATGTAATTCGTCGAACAGCTTGTGCCTATTGTACCGACAGCTCCCACAAAAGTCCGAGAAGGAATCGTAGTCGAATGCATCATAAGTCGCCTGCGCAAATTCTCCATACTTAACAATCTCTCTCCGAAGCCATGGATGAATCGGATTCAGGATATTTTCCCAATCGTTCTGACCATGAATTTCCCGCCATTTTGCAGATAGGTTCTCCTGTGGGGACCCTGTCGAGTCATATGATTACCCCGGATCGATGAAATCTGAAGCTGTATATGATCCGCATGAGGCTTTCCATGATTTACCCCTTGACAAACATGTTTCTCTGGGGATTGAAATTCCGGAGAGGAGTTCCGGAGGTCTGTTTCATACTGATGCGTATGTCATGTGGATGGATGCTTCTTCATGCCAGATGATAGGAGTTCTTCTGATGGCGCTCCAACTGAACTTACGCGCCTTTTTAGTTTTTCTTCTCCTCATTTTACCGCCTGTGACTTTCTTGGATGGTAACAGCTCCATTCAGAATTCAGGAGCTATTGCAAGTTTCAGATCTGTAATATGTTGGGTAATTTGATTGAAAATGGTTTTTAGGGAAGAAGTTTATATAATTGGAGTCATGGCCTGTACTGTACGTGAGCTTCATGGAAGGCTCCGAATTGAAAAACTTGTTGGGGAATAGTCAAAATTTTGACTATTCCCCATTATTGACCTTTTCTTCTGCTCTAGACATTTAAAAATACACACCAGTTCACTGGGTAAATATGAGGTCATCTTCTCTAGAGTTCAATCAACAATAACAAAATGTTAAAATTGAACCAAATAATTTACAGCCGTTTTATAGGAATTAAGTGCAAGTTCCATTTATCTGGGTCTTATAGATGCATTCTAGAATCACACGTGTGGGAAATAGTACTTATTGTTTATTGAACAAATTCAGCAGCCCTAGTTATGGATTTATCCGCGCTGAACGTAATTCTTACGAAATTCAAACCAACTACACTACCTTTTTTTTTTTTAATCTTAATGCTTTATTGAAACTCGCCAAAGTTGAATTCGAAGGAACTCAATTTTTTAGTATTTGTAACGTCAACCGATCTAATTACCACAGGACAAATATGATTTGGAAAATTGAGATCTGTCTAGATTCTCCGTTTGGTGGACTTGGCCAATCAGAAGATAACAGGCAATTGTAAATCTTGAATTTAGCATATATTTGAAGAATGGTTAGTGATTCCAGGAAGATGGTATTTTCTTGAGGAAGTTTAGCAGAGTGTGCTTGGCATACCATAATATCGTCTTCTTCAACCCATAATCATGGGTGGTGTAGTATCGGTTGGATGAAGTGAGGTTGGACTCATGTTAATATCTATTGACTACATTTGGCTTGGGGTCATGCCAAATTTAGTCCATCCCGAAATTTGCCAAAAAAAAAAAAAAATTGATTGAGGTGGCTTTTAACATTTAATATGTTTGTTTTTTCATATTCATAACTTATAGTTGAAATTTTTATTAAAAATAAAATGATTAGAAAAAGCTGAATTTAGCCTTTTTTTTATTCAGAAAAAATCAAGTAAAAAATACCATTCTTGTCCAACAAGGAAAAGCAAGCAGCACTTCCAAATATTTGGCTTTTATTTAATTATTTGAATAGAAAATCAATAGAAAAACATCAAAACTATTGATTTTGACAAATAAATTTTAATTTTCAAATAAAGAATTCCATGCTTTTCAATAAACTTTGGTCCTGTTTTTATAAATGCAATAAAAGTTCAAAATCATTTTAAAATATAACATTGAAATAACAATTTATATTTTAATAGATAAAGCAATCAATTTATTAACTTAATACAAATTACTTTTTATTGATAAGATAAAAGTACAAAAAAATCATGTTTATTTAAAGTAATTTGGAAGATAAGCTCCATTTAAATCAATGTCTAAATGTCAGGTAAAAAATCAATATCTAAATAAATATAAGATATTATTTTTTAATATCAAATAATAAAATAATTTACAGATCATTATTATTCATAAATAATTTATTAACAATTATATATATATATATATATATATATATATATATATATATATATATATATATATATATATATATATATATATATATATATATATATATATATATATCGAATTTCTTAGATAAAATTGATTAATATTATGATACATATATTTATAATAATTATATTATCATTTTTTTAAGTTCCATATAACTATTTAAATAACAAAGTATCAGACAATTTTGTTTTATTAATTTTTGAATTCATATAATTATACCTATTGAAAGTTAGATATGACCTAGGAAACTAACCAAGAGGGGGGTGAATTGGTTTTCTCAAAAACTTTTTGTAAAACAATAAGAAATCTTTAATTTAATTCAAGAACAATAAATAAAGAGATTAGGATAGAAAGTGCAACTTCAGATTTATAGTGGTTCGGCACACTCTTACTTACGTCCACTTCTTCTCGACCTTCAATCTCGATGAGGGTTCCACTAAACTTAAGCTCTAAAACTGAGCTTGTTCTTGTACACTTGGATTTTGGCTCCAATGGACTTCACAATCTCTTCAAGTTATAAATACTTGAAGCTTTCACTCTTAAGCACAATAAATCACTAAGAAAAGCTAGGATGAGACCAATGGTGCACTCTAGGTATGCAAGTGAGGATTGAATGCACTAAGAATATTGAGAATGGGAGTTAATGAGCAAGAGTGGTTGGTTGGTCAGTGGATCTTTAATGCAATAGTTCATGGAATTCAATGATCCCCAACACTCTATTTATAGAGTGGAAACTTGGCAAAGAAATTGTCATTAATCTAAGCCGGGATTGTTTCAGCTAAATGCACTAGCCACAGTATTTAATGTATTGCACATTTTATGTTGCTAAACTTGACCAATTGCTAAACCTATCGACTGTTTACTGAACCGGTCAATCGTTTGCTCTTCTTAATCTATATACGAGCTATTGCATCCAACCAATTCAGTTCCACAACTCAGCAGGTTCCCAACCGGTCGACCGTTTCACCGACTAGTTTCCATGAGATGTTATTGGGTCCAAACAGTTGAGATATGCATCTCAGTTGATTGATAACCGGTCGATTAGTTCAACCGGTAAACCTAAACCGGCCGATCGACTGAGGCAGATGACCTTATAAATGTTCAAACTCTTGTGTTTTTATTTAAAACACTTCTAAACCTTAGATGTTTCATTAAAGCACATTTTAGGATTATAAAACCTAAGGTTTTATAATCGAACTCGAGTTTTCAAATGATATGCAATTTTTAGGTTTAAAAACCGAGTTATGAGTGATGCATGATAATATCCTAAGTGCACCAATGCTATCACCTTACAAGGATTCCTAAGTTTACAAAGTCTTCATAGTATGCTTGAACTTGGAACCTGAGTTTTCTTTACTTCTTGATCTTGGATGAATGATCTAGTTTTGAAAATCATAATCGCTTGCCATTTGTCACTCATATGAAGTAAACCATTAGTAACTAATTACCTTGGTTATTGAAAGTTCAATATGACTTAGCAATCTAACCAAGAGGGGGGAAGGGGGTGTGAATTGGTTTTCTCAAAAAAAATTCGCAAAATAATAAGAAATCTTCAACTTAATGCAATTACAATAAATAAAGAGATAGGGATAAATGATGCAAAACCCAAATTTATAGTGGTTTAACACACCATTGCCTACATCCACTTCTCCTCAACCTTCAACCGGTGAGGATTCCACTAGTGTTAAGCTCCAACCCAAGCTTCTTCCTTTTACTCTTGGATTTTGCCCAATAGGGACTTCACAATTCCTTCAATCCATATACACTTAAAGAGTTCCAAGCTCCAATCCCAAGCTTCTTTCTTTTACACTTAGATTTTGGCTCTAATGGGCTTTTCACAAATCCTTCAAGCTACACACACTTAAGCACAATGAGACACACTCAAGCTCTCAAGATAGATCAAATACAATTCAAGCTTTTGATCAATACAAAGGTGCACTCTATAATATGCAAATGAAATGAATGCACCAAGAATCTCAATTTGAGAATAGATCAACAAGAGAAACGATGATTGAGAGGATATACAAACAAGTCTCAATTATGATTAATTGATTCCCAACATTCTATTTATAGAATGGGAAAAGTTGTTGTTGAGTGACCAAATCATATATATACAAATTTATGACACCATTACCACAGGACTATATGCTAATCCCCAATAAAGGCACTAGAAACTTATTCAGACCAAAAATAACTTGTATGCATCCCTATAAAAATGGATTTGTCAATGAATTCATTAAAGTTTAGTTTGGTCTTAATACTCCAAGTGCACGGGTCGTACAAGTAATAAAAGTGGACCTAGGTCCGTATATCGCTTCACGTAGATTGAAAAGAATTTAAAATTCAACTACCCCAACTACTCAAGTTCCACTACTGAGTTTATTTCATAGAAATTTCAAGAATGCAATTCAAGAATTTTACTCTCTAAATTTATACATCTATTATAAAGGAAAAATTTAAACTCCTAAACATAAACTTAACTGAACTAGAGTATTGCTGGAAGTGGACATTGGGATTTAATTGGCTGCAGAAATTATCAATTCCCCGTGATTATAATCTAATCTTATTCTATCATACATCGGAATACGAAATCATTAAAAAGCGTGTGCAGAAAGATAGTTTTTGTATTTCCTTTAACTATAATTTTCACTGATTAAAGAGTCATTTTCATTTCCGATTCATGTTTCTAATCAATTACTTGTAATCAGAATTTCTTTATAAGATTTGGGTATTTTTCTTTTCCAATACTTCTTACCAATTTCTTATGATTGCAGATTATTTCCAAGACAGTAATATTACGATTTGGTAAGATGAGAATGATGTCTCATCCTTGAAATTTTAAAGATCTTCCTTCCTTTCTTTGCATCATTTACATAGATCATATATGCTAACAAGTACAAACGGGGCACCCCCACCCTCGCATTTAGACTCACCACAGACAAATTCCATCCCAACCACCAACCATGTAAATCTGACACGACGACGGTAATTCCAGATAACACCAGGGGGCAAGGCATCCATCACATACTAGCATACCTGGCAACTACCGTATGCTCCTCGTGAATCTCCATCTCGTGTCACCTGTATAGCTTCCTAAATTAGAGCGTAAAATAGTTCTTTTATGGGTATTAGTTACTAATATTGGGAACAATTCACTTCACGAACATCACCATTCAAATAAATTCAAGATTCTCAACCAAGGAAATTTCCTTCTACTTGTGCAAAAAAGACCATAACTAACATCAGATCTTTCCCAGCGGAAGTTGTTTTTCACAAAAACTGGATTACAATGAATATTGAAATACTGATCAGGAAAATTCCACTATAACTGTAATCAACTGAAAGAAATGAATTCCAGCTTTTGTCTAGATTTCATTGGATTCAAATAGTAATCAAAGATGAATTTCAACAATTTAATTCAACTTCTAAACTTTTGAAAAATTCACTGTTTCAGGTCCAGTAAACAAATTAAAATTCTACGCTAAATCTAGTCTACGAAGAAAAGAAATGAAAGGAAAAGAAAAAAATATATATATAATACAAAAGAGTCCTCAGCTCCCCAGATGATTTGGTTCTTTCCCCTCCGACTGACTACTCCCTACTTTCCTCCAATTGTTTCTATTTATAGAGCCCCAGAAGTTTGGGCCCTAAATTCGAGGCTACATTGTGGATCCTCAAAATTTTGGCCCATATTGCATTTCTTCGCCAGACTCGGAAGTTTGCTTGACAGAAGCCAATCTTCATCGCAAGCTCCTATTGTAGCACGACCGCCTCTGGTCATGACCCATTCCCTATGCTCCTGATTCGTTATTTACGTAGCTCTCGGTCGCGACAAGATTCTTTCTTCAACATATTCATTCAAGGCGATAGAGTTTCCTCCGTCATGACAAGATCTTCTTTGACCTCTAACAACTGGCCTTGCAAAGTCCGTTGTTCTAATCGCTCATGTCATGACAATCATATGTGTCATTCCTTGAATAGTTATGTTTAACATCGGCAATTTGTCGCTGGCGAATTTCATGCTTCTTCAAATTGGTGTCGCGACCCAGTTTTTATGTCGCGACAACATTTCTGTTTTGGTTCTTGTTGCAACACTGTTTCTTTTATTGTCGGAATTGTTGTTGTGACTTAGAAAGTTTGTCACGACAAAGAGTTGTCGCCACTTAACCTGATTTCTTGTTGCAGCGTCATTTTAATGTTGCGACATGGCCTCTTTGTAAGACCTTGAATTTAATGTTTCCATGAATAGTAAATTTAATTTTCGATAAGTAGATATTTGATTGGAAACGGTCAAATGAATAGTAATTTTCGAAAAAAGAGCCCTCAAGAATCGAAAATGTTCAGAATAATGTATTAAGGCTACAGAATCGAAACATATTAAACTAAACATTTAAGGGGTGAAAATGTAAAACCCGAAAAAAATGTAATTTTTCTGGAAAAGAGCAAAACGGTAATTTGCCTATGGAATAAATCTGTAATTTTTCTAGATCTTAGATGACAAAACGAACTTCACCATTGAATTCGTCTCGCGAAATCTACCATCCAATCGACTTTGTCAATTTCGAGATACCATAATTTCACATTTTCGAGGTACGAGGTAACAAAAGCCATGACATGACTATGTGGTCGCCACATGGATCCGTAAGGAGGAAGACATGGCAAGGAGAGAGAGAGGAGGATAAGAGGAGATGAAGATATTTGCCAAACATCTTAGAAAAAAAAAGAAAAAAGCAGAAGAATAATGGAAAGGAGATATTTTCACTTCGCTTAAAGTCAAACCCATTTTTGGTCTTGGAAGACCAATTCGTTGGAGGAGTGGAGGAGAGAAAACAAAAAGAAAAAGAAAAAAGGAAAAAGAAAAGGAAAAGTCAAAACAAAAAAAAGAAAGAAAAGAGAGAAACTGAGAGTGCGTGTGAGAGAGAGAGAGAGAGAGAATAGAGGAAGTAAGCTTCTCTTCCATCATTTAGTTTTCGTCATTTAAACCTCGACAGTGTGGGAGTTAAAGTTGCTCTACGGGACGAGAGCTCCACGTAGGTACCAAAATCATAAGATTTCGCCAAAGCTCAAGGTTCGAGTTTTTTTGGAAATCGAGAAAAGGCGGTGTCCCGGGAAATCACACTATTTGAGATAGGGTTTTTCTCCTACTCAGGTTATTTTCCTGCCTAAGGGCATGTGTTGTCTGGTTGAAGTATTGTTCTGCTTTTTCCCTTCTAATTCTATAATAAGAGCCAGTTCTAATTTGACCATCACTCATTTGAATTGAGCGATTTAAATGCTCGGTAAACTAGACTGATAGGAGAACATATCCCTGTGAAATAGGTATATCCAAATTCACACCTTAACTTAAATTCAACAAGTACCTAGCACACTAATTCTCGTGTGGGACAATGGTCATTTTTATTGTTTGCTCCTCTAACCCTGACGACTACACCCCCTTCTGGGCTCAACTCGCTTGGGTGTTTTGGACTATATGGAAAGCTCCATTGAGTCAAGATTCCATCCAGTGCCTCGTAGAGAACAAAGGATGATCATAATGGTCAAAATTTATGTTTGCATGAAGTGTGCGGTGTTGCTTGGTTATGCCGATATGAATATCAAGTTTGACATGACCATTTCTACGGCATGTCGCGGGCTATTGTATCGGGTAGTAATTTCCATGAGTTAATGGCGAAAAGTATGAAAAAAGAGGTTGAGTTCGATTGATTTTAATCCACTGGAAGTGATTAAATGCTTAAGGGGTTGTTTGAAAGTATATTATAGTTAATGGTTTAATTGAACATGATTAAGGTATCGATGTTAATGGATTTTATGGATATGTGACTGGTAGGAGGAAAGTGACTATGACAAGGGTGGAGGTGGAAAGTTTTTAAAGTAGGAAAATGGCTTTCAAATAACTAAGGTTAGGAAAATACAGCGAGGAATATATATATATATATATATATATATATATTAATGTTTACCAATATATATGTTTTCATATCTATGTTATAAATGTTAAAATGAAAAAAAAAAGAAATGTGGTTTTCTTGACTTTAAATTATGTTGAGAAAATATGAAATGATAATGATTTCCATAGTTTTATAAAGCATGTGTTGAAAAAATATGAAATGATTATGGTTTCCATAGTTTGATAAAACATAATTTATGATTTATATTAAATGAAATGTTTATGAACATATATTCTATATATATATATATATATATATATATATATATATATATGATTTTATGAAAATGTTTGAACCCATGGTTACTCTATGTTACAAAGATAAAGTTTAAAGGAAAGTCGACTAAAGAACTTTACGGGTGCATGGTACATCGGAAAGGGATAGGATTTTGTTTATAGAGGGAAGGGAAGAGTGATGCATATTGCCATGCATGTGAAAAGTACGAAAAGGTTACCAATGCATAATGTGATTTATTCCACAATGCAATGGTATTTAAAAGAAATGCACGATTTATCGGAGGTTCCTTTTTGGGCCATCGGTGATCGTAAGACTATTTCGTGAGAGTTCTTTCTGCTACTAAACAAATGTTAATACGTAGCGGGTTCCATTGATACATGGATTCAAAGGAAAAGAAAGTAAAGTAAATGTTTATTTAAATGATATGTTTATACAATTGTTTTACAAATTGTATTTGAACTATATGGAAAAGAAAGTAAAGTAAATGTTTATTGAAATGATATGTTTATACAATTATTTTACACATTGTATTTGAACTATATGGAAAAGAAAGTAAAGTAACAAGTTATTGAAATGAGATGTTTGACAATTGTTTTACACATTATATTTGAACTATATCTGGAAACATTATTTTCCTATGAACTGTACTCTCACTGAGCTCCTTTAGCTCACCCTTTTTCCCAATATTTTATAAAATGTTTTTACGGGTAAAGACTAATGAGCAGTTCGAGCATCCTTCAGCCAGTGACACTTCCGCCTCACTCAACGACCACTTTTTGAAAATGTATAATTTTGTTGTAAATAACTACTTGTGCGCCTTCATTTTGTGATATATATATATATATATATATATATATATATATATATATATATGTGCTACATATATATATATATATATATATATATATATATATATAATATATATATGTTTTTAAGGAATGAACTACGAGAGCTGATCCTCCGGCTTGGATGTAGGCACGTAGGCGGTTGGGTGTAATCCCCGACTCGAGCCCAACGGTTATAAAAAAAATATAAAATTGTTTATATATCTATATATATGTTTTAAGGGAATGAACTACTTATTTGATCCTCTCGTTTGATGAGGTACGTAGCTACTGGGTGTAATCCCCGACTCGAGCCCAACGGTTATAAAAAAAAAAAAAATGTTTATATATCTATAGTAATTAAAATGATTTTAAAGTTTGATTTAATTGGTTGTGGTGGACTTGATGTCCCATCACGGGATGTGGAGTACATTAAATTGCTTTACATGTGTCAAACTGGAAATGTCCGAAAACAGAGAAACTCATCTCGATTTTCTATAATGTTTAAGCGTATAAAGAGGGGTCGATGTTTAAAAGAAAAAAAAAAGAAAAAGAAAATTTTTTCCGACCATGTTTCATAAGATTTTAATAGAAAACACAACTGTATAAATGAGTTCGCTCCACGGATTCACTTTTGCAGGTCAAAAGAAATGTTTTCAACCGTAGGGAGGCTCTGGAGGTGATTCATGCCACAGAGGGTGATCCGAAATCAACAAAATTTGTATCCTAAATTCCTCCTACTATCGTAGCAAAGTTACTCACAAGATAGCGGACTCATGTGGTTGAAACATAGGGATGGGTTTTCTAGCTAAAGGATTTCCATGTTGAGGTTAAAAAATGGTGAATTTCACTGATTTTAAGGTTTTGTAAAAACAGGGGTGTTATTGTTCGCTGTGTCAAATCAAAATAAGAAAAAAAAAAAAGTGGGAATAGAACCCTTGAGTGTCGTGCCACCGGTTTAGGGCTTTAAGGAAACCAACAGGTCCTGCCTTTTCTCTCATAGCTGGGAGTGATGACATATAGTCATTTCCGAACTGATCTTACTATTTTAAACCTAAACCCTAAAAAAATTTCCTCTTGAAACATAGCATTTAACTTAGTATAAATGTTCTAACGGTATAACATATCTCTACAAAACCTACCCTGCAGTAACTAATAGGAAACAACTAACTGGATAACAGGGGATCTAGTGATAAGCATCCACTATAACCAAAAAGCTTGCCAAATACACGTTAGTGAGGGTGTGCCTAGGAGATTTTAACCTAAGGTGAGAAGTAGGAACGCAAATACCCATAACTACATACATGAAAAACAATAGAACTTACAGCTTACCTCAAAACTGGTACCCAGTGGCCTTCCTCTTCAAGGAGGAAGAGGTCTAGCCAACCATCCTTCGAGTCAAGCCATCCATGAGAGGTTCGTAGCCGAAAGTGAGAGAAAAGGAAAGAAAATGGGAGAAAGGAAGTGCAGGGAAACACCCTCCGCTCTCTCGTATTGTCGAAGTGATTGAGGTTACGCATCTTGACTCTAGCTTATATACCGGCTCGTAGCAAGGGAAGTTACAAAAAAACCAAACCAAAAGCTATTAAAAGGAGGTAAACGAGAAGAAACAAAAATCGCAACAAAATTGAGGCGCTAAAAAGGTGAAGGGGCAAAGCTAGGAAGGAAATGTAAGTGTGATGAATGGGAAGGTCGCTGAACCAAATTTCGCATTTCATTTTCTTTGTATTTTCCGCTTCCTTCTAGTATTTGATCTCAATGAAGTTTGACTTGGTACCGCGGTGTTGGATCGATTCATCAATTTGGCATGATTAGCTCGCAAACTACAAAATTTGCCACAAATGCGACAAGAGAATAAGCAGAGACCTTAATGTGTAAAATTGGGTTAATTACGCTGATTATACATAAAAAGTGCTCAAACCCGAATAAACAGGTCCAAAATAGCATTCCTTTGAGCACTAATCACACCCCCTATCCTACACACATCAAGTAGTCCCTTAGCAATGAAAGAAAGAAAGAAAGAAAGAGCGTACAAAACGAAATCAAAATTATGTTCACAAAAAATATATATTTCAAAAAGGTTGTGAATGAGTAATGCCTAACCCTAAGTAAGAATCATCAAAACCTGCTCCAATAACGAATCTTTGAGAGAATGAATGCTATACAAAATCGGTGCATCAAAGAGCCTCCATCTCTGAATCAACCGTAAACTCACCAAAATCTATGTTTGTTTGATCAGCCAACAATAAACCGCCAACCGCACTCTCCCAACCTAGCTACACTACAACCTGGAAGATGCTAATCAACTAAATAGATCGGGACTCCACTATTCCACAACTCTTTGTCGTAGGGGTGCAATGCCGAGGAATCGACCTCATCAAAGTCCATGTAACGGGGATCTACCGATGACTCCCAACCAACTAAGGCTTAGGGCACCAAGTCATAAGGATCTTTCGACCACAAACTCTTTAGGTTTCACCCGACTCCAATGATTTTCGGTGACTCCAAAGACCTACAACTCGCAAACTTCACTCCATCCACCCGTGTAGTGAACACTGCCTGCAGTCTCAACCAAATGGGCTTAGTAAGTAACTGTGTTTTAAAGGCTTTAGCCATAAACCCCTCGGACCGTGTTCGGGTGTCAAGGCAAAGCGTGCAATTTTCTTCTTTTGCTTTTTCTTTTTCTTTTTAGAAGACTCATTGACCTTCTTTCCACAGGGGTCCTTAACCTATTAAAGGTAGTCAACGACACTAGGATAGGTTGTGCAAAGTAAAGGAGGTAGGGAAGTTTTTCAGCTTATTGAAGAAACCTGATGTGCACAGTGTGTGGTTAGCTAAAGGTGGAAGAAAATGGTCGAAAGCAACAAGAGTTCAACTGATCATCCACTCAACCAAGCATGGAACCAATCTAACATCAATAGAATTGGATAGTGTTTCAATTTTTCAAACTGCAAGCTAGGCAAAACACAAAAAAATGGGTGTAATTTTTGAAAAAGAAAGCTGTATAGTATAACAACTTCACAAAAAGGAAAACCAGCAAGCCACTGAACATCACAAAAAGGGCTTGCTCAAAATAATAACAAAACATGAATAATAATACTTCCCTTCTAACTTTCCCCTCAACCAAATGCCTACATTGTCCGCAATGAGGCTTGATTGCAGTTAGAGAAGAAGTGCTACCTCCTTGGTGAGATGTGCTCAATGTTGGATAGAGACTCACAAGCTTTTCCCCATCGACACCTTTTTTCTTACACCCATTCGTCAAATAAAAAACAAGTTAGGGAGAAGAAAAGAGAGGAAAAAGTGACTAGTTAGAGAATTTTGAAAATTACACTTTATAATAATTTCAAAAGTCTTCTTTGGTTATATTTGATTCTGCACTCTCAATCTTCCAACTGCATTCAAAAACGCTTAAACTTGTGCTCAATGAAAGTTATGATGAAAATAAAATCACAATGAAATTATAGTTATAAATTTCGCAAAACGTGCGAAATTATTTTTTTAATTTAAATAAAAACAAAATTTTTTTTATTTTTTATTTTTGTGTGAGAGACAAATCTTTTTTAAATATGTATATACACACACACACACACACACACAATATATATATATATATATATATATATATATATATATATATATATATATATATATATATATCAAAAAGACAAAATAGTGCACAAGTGGGAGAAAACCAAACTGCATTCATTAGTGCTTTAAATTTCGCAGTTGTGAATTTTCATGACTCGCGAATTCTCAGGTTATAAATTTACTCACACTAATCGGGGCTAAAATTTTTTGATAAAACTGCAAAATAAACATAAAAATTAAGAAAAATTAAAAATGAAATTGTTAAAAACAAAATTAACTAAAAATTAGAGGAAATCTGAAAAGAAAAATTAAAGAAATCAAAATAAAATAAATAAAATAAAGATAACACAAGAAAAATCTAAACAAAAAGGGATATCGTGTTTCCCAAACTCCACACCTCGCCTTGAGTCTGAACTCGGTGGAGCTTAGAAATGCCGAGGTTCGTGCTCCACCCTAACTAGCACTGAATCCAACCGTGCCATGCAAAGGTGAGTGGTTGCTAATGTGTTTGATGTAGTGGCAAAAGTCTGTACAGTGGCCACTAATTTCTTGAGGCTTTTCAAGGCAGGCAGTGCAAGGCTGGCCTTAGCTTTGGCAACAGGAGTTTTGGGTTGGGATTGTGATGCAGGTGAAGGCAGGATATACAATGGCAGTGGGCTATTTTTGGGTTGGGTAGTGGCATTAGGATCCAAATTTATGGGGATTGGCTGGGCCGATAGGTTGTCCCTTCCACTGCCCTCCTCGCCAAGAATGGGAGATTGCTTCATCTTGCATTTCTGGTATTGTTCTCCACTCGTGGTGTCAATCGACACTGCTTTCTCGGATTCTCCTTTGATAAAACAAGTCGATTGGTGAGCTTTGAGATGATTCCCGTAGATGTCAAATTTTTGATCAATTTCGCTGGGAACTCATCCAATTCTGTTCGGGGGAGCTCTCCACCGTGTTAATTTCTTTGATCGTCTGAATTCACTACCCTCTACTCCTTTGAAATTATCCACTAGGTTTGCTCAGTTCCATTGCCTCGCTCATTGGAGAAATTAACTGTGTCAGGCGGCCGAGTGAAAGTTGAGGTAAAATGTAGAGAAGCAGGAGGTGTATAAGTTGAGGGAACACTATAGACGGGTGCACTCATCCATTGGTCTCTATAGTCCCTCATGGACCTAGATGGGTTTGGATTTCTCCCCAAGGGTTGCTAATTTTGCCATGGAAGGTTTCTATAGTCCCTCATTGACATGTATGCTCTAGGGTTTCTCTCCATAGTGAATTGACTATATTGTTCTCCCTCTAGGTGTTCCATTTGATCACAATCAATTTTCCCACAAAACCCATCGAATCAAGTATTTTAAGAATTTTTAATCCTCAAAATGGGATTCCTGTTAACCTTTTTTTTTTTTTTTTTACGTTGAAATGAAACTAAAAAACTGACAAGAATATAAAAGAATTCACCAATACTTGTGATGAGGATCACAAGTGTTCCAATACCAATAATGCACTTAGGCACCATCCCTATGAATGACGCCATTTGATTCTCGTAAGCCATAGTAAGTGATCCGAAATCAACAAAAATTTATCCTAAATTCCTCCTACTGTCGTAGCAAAGCTACCGCAAAGATAGCTGCCTGTGGTTAAACACAGGATGGGTTTTCTTCAGACAAATGATGCTGAGGTTAAAAATGGTGAATTTCAATTTGGATTTGGTGTCTTGTAAAAACAGGGAGTGTTGGTTGTTCACAGGCTGAAACTAAAATAAGAAAAAAAGGTGTATTAGAACTCTTGATATGTTCGCCACTGGTTTAGGGTTTTAAGGAAACCAACATGTCCTCTGGTCTTTTTCCCATTGGGGAGGATGACATATAGTCATTTCCCGAATCGGATCTTCATTTGGCTTTAAAACCTAAACCCCGAAATTTCCTTCTGAAACATAGCATTTAACTCGGCATAAATGTCCCTAACGGTGATAAATATCTCAAAACCTCCCTTTGCCAAAAGAACTAATAGGAAACAACTAACCTGGATACCAGGATCTAGTGATAAGCATCCACCAATCAAAAAGCTTGCCAAATACACGTTAGTGAGGGTGTGCCTAGGAGATTTTAACCTAAGGTGAGAAGTAGAAACGCAAATACCCATAACTGCATACATGAAAAATAGTAGAACTTGCAGCTTACCTTAAAACTGGTACCCAGTGGCCTTCCTCTTCAAAGAGGAAGAGGTCTAGCCAACCATCCTCTGAGTTGTCATCCTCGTGAGGAGTGGCTTGCAGCCGAAAGGGAGAAAAGGGAAAGAAAACGTGAGAAAAGGAAGCAACCAGGGGAAACAAATTCTCCCATTCTCTGTATCACGTAAGGATCGAAAGATTACAGACTTAACTCTAGCTTATATAACGCTTCAGAGGAAGGGAAGTTACAAAACCAAACCAAAAGCTATTACAACGATAAATGGGAAGAAACAAAAATTGCAACAAAACTGAGGCGCCAAAAAGCGGTGAACAGCAAAGGTGAAGGAACAGGCGTGATGAACAAGAGCCGCCGGATGAACAAAGGTTTCAGAACCAAATTTCATACTTCCATTTTCTTGTATTTTTTCGCTTCTTCTTTCCTTCTAGTCTCTAATTCAGAAGGCCGAAGTTTGACTCGAATTCTTTGTGCTTGATCGACTCAATGTAATTTTTTGGCACGATTAGCTTGCAACCGCAAAATTTACACAAACAGTGCGATCAAGAGAATAAGAGGGACCTTTGGGCCGTAATTGTTACCACACTATTAGTACATAAAAAGTGCTCAAAACCTGTAAAAAACAGGGTCCAAAATAGCACTTTTTGAGCACTAATCAGGAGGGTCCCTCGGGTTAGGAAGAGGAAACCCAGGTTGGGTCCCATCAACGTGGTGTCGAGCCTGCCTTGAAATGCTTTCGCGGCTCAAAAGTTCCACGTATATGACGGATTCAAAAAAGGAAAAGAAAGTAAAGTAAATAAGCTATTGAAATATGTTTATACAATTGTTTTACATTGTATTTGAACCATATGGAAAAGAAAGTAAAGTAAATGTTTATCAAATGATATGTTTATACAATTGTTTTACACATAGTATTTGAATTATATGGAAAAGAAAGTAAAGTAAATGTTTATTGTAATGAGATGTTTATACAATTGTTTTACACATTGTATTTGAACTATATGGAAAAGAAAGTAAAGTATATGTTTATTGTACTCTCACTGAGCTCCTTTAGCTCACCATTTTTCCCAATGTTTTATAAATTGTTTTTACGGGCAAAGACTGACGAGTAGTTCGAGCATCTTCCAGGTCAGTGACACTTCCGCCTCACTCAACGACCACTTGTTGAAAATGTATAGTTTTGTTGTAAATAACTATTTGTGCACCTTTATTTATTGATATATATATATATAGAGGTAGAATATATATATATATATATATATAAATAACTATTTTGTAAGACCTTTATTTATTATATATATATATATATATATATATGGATATGTTTTTAAGGGAATGGAACTATAAGAACTCGATTCTCTCGTTTATTAGAGGCACGAGGCGGTCGGGTGTAATTCTAGACTCAGCCCAACGATTATAAAAAGAAAAAGTTTATATATCATAGTGTCTTAAAATGATTTTAAAGTTTGATTTGAAATTGGTTGTGGTGGACTTGATGTCCCATTGTTGGATGTGGAGTACATTAAATTGTTTTATTATAGGTGTTGTAAATTGGGAAATGTCCGAAAAATAGAGGAAACTCTGCCCGATTTTCTATATAATGTTTAAGCGTATAAAGAGGGGTCAATGTTTAAAACAAAAAAAAAAAGTTTTTCCCACCATGTTTCATAAGATTTTAATAGAAAACACAACTGTATAAATGGGTTCGTAAGAGTGCCGAGAGGGTCCCTCGGGTTAGGAAGAGGAAACCCGGGTTGGGTTCCTTCACTCTTGGTGTTGTTGATGTTTGTTGTCGCGACCAGCTGAGTTATGTCGCGACAGACTTTTCAGACTCGCTTATCTTTGTGTGTGTCAATCACCCAATAGTATGTCGCGCACTTCTCTTCCTTGTGTTGGGAATCTTGTTTGAGACAGAAAGTCTCGTCATGACCTTGTTTATCTCTGTGTAACGACCAGTAGTCGCGACTTTAGGATCCATGTCACGATTATCAAACATCTCAAATTCGGGCATAACGCGAACATCGGATTCTTTTGTTGCAAACTGTGCCTGGCTCACTAAGCATCACATGTCAGCACCATTTATCCGTCACTCTACCAGAAGTTTCTTCCTTCTTTGGCGCCGCTACTTATGTCACCTTGTCGCGACAGAAATCTTTCTTCAAAGCTCTTCTTCTGTCTCAACAAGCTTTTCCATGTTGCCATAATCAATGTCCCGACATAAGAGGATTCTATTACGACAGGGATTTTGCTTTATGTTCTTCTTTATGTTGCAACATAAACTTATCTGTCGAAGTATTCTTCCTGTATTGCTTTTTAATTTCTTGTCGTGACAGAAGATACCTTGTCGCAACATAATTTCTGCCTTCTTCCTGTTTCATTTGTAGCAACAGGAGCTTATTTGTTGCAACAATTTCTTCCTTATGTTGACATCCTGCTGAAAACTTTGTCTCAACATAAACTTTCTTTGTCTCAGCTGACTGGTTATATTCTTCCCATTTTCTATCGCGACACGCTATCTTTTGTCACGATAGAGCTTTGTGTTACGACAAAGGAAATATTGTCTTGACCGAGTTCCTTTGCGATTTGCTTGGAAGTTTGTTGCGACACACAAAACTCTGTCGCGGCAGAGATTACTGCAATTGCTCTTTTTCTCTTCTTTCCTGCTATAATTTTCTCATTTTTGAATTAAAAACCTGAAAAACACAAAGTTAGTAAATATTCCATAATTTGGCATTAAAACAGATATGAAGATATTAAAAATAAGCCAGAAAAATGGTTTAAAAATAGATGAGTTTAAGACTCATCAAATTCCCCCAAACTTAAAGTTTTGCTCGTCCCCAAGCAAAGATAAAAAAATTTTTGTTTGTCTTCAAACAATTTAGCTTTATTTTTAGGGACATGTTTATGTTTTCTATTGCAATCCCTTTTGAATTCGCAACTTGAATTGAAACTAGTTAGTTGTAGCATGGCTTCAAATTTTGTTTTCAATTCAGAATTAGGAACATTTTTCAATTACTGTCACAAAACAAACTAATGATTTCTGAATTGCAAACAATTCAATCAATGAATCCTGATTTGTGAGTGTGTGATGGTCTTCTTTCCCTTCATCCTTGGCAAAATTAGCTAACCTTTTGGGGCTTTACACAGTTACAACAAAATTAGTTCTTCTAAGTCCCATATGCTTGTTTTTCATATTAGTCTCTACTATTGTCGGCAAGTACCACTTTCAAGATCAATTAGGTCTTTTAGGCTTGTAAAGTTTGTCCTGGGTAATTGGGTGGATAATTAGAGAGTTTAGGCTAAAAATTACCCAAATTCCAATCTTCAATTTTTTTGCATCTTTGCCTCTATTCTTCATCCCTTTCTTCCTACTGATATCAGAAAAGAAATATTCCCTCAAACTTAATCTTGATGCATCATACAACATACTCTCATCTTGGTATTTTTATTTTCCTCTATCATATTTATCACCCACCTTTAAGATAGAAGCTTCATTTTTCGCTTTCTGTCTGTCAAACACTTTCTGAATGAGTAAAAATACCTGTATTTCTTGTGCTTTCTACCACTCTTATGTAACTGCTAGTAGCTCCCATACTCAGCAGTATTAGGTACTAGGTGTTGAAACACCTCATGAACTTAATTGTTCAAGAGAGGAAGGCCACAAGACAAAATCCTATTCCAATTTGACAATTTCTAACCTTTGACTTTCTATGCATTCCTTCCTTTCCTTCAATTGTTCTCTTCTTTTTCCATCATTCATTCTTGTTTTTCCTTTCAAATCAAGTAACATTCCCCCAATCTTGCCCTTTTCTGCATTTTGAAGTTCTTGTACTGAAACCTGGGTATTAAAGGGTTCTTTACTGTAGGATTAGAATGAAGGAAGGGTTTGAGGCTTCTAATTGCTGTTTTAATGAAGAAATTAGACTATTTAGCTCAATTCTAAAACTAGAGTGTATGCATATGCATATTATGAGGGTAGGCTTGAAAGGCTCAAACTTCTATAGATGGCCTATATCACTTCCTGTTAATGGTATTGCTTAGGATTTCGCCTTGACTAATAATCTAACAAGTTCTAGGACAATGGACTATTTGACTTACTAAACCCAGAAGATGTTCCTAATCTTTCACAATTTGTTAAGGACTCACTTTGTCCATGTGTATTGTTTTTTTTCAGGATTTTTACTGACTTTACTGTTTACACACACAGTCTCAAAAGCCTTATTTGTTCTTTCTATTGAGTACATCTTCTTAAATCTGAAAATTCAACTTCATTCTGGCTAAACTTGCAACTTTCTTTTCCAATTCAGTGAAGCCTACCATAATGCATCTATCAATGGTTTGTTTGGCTTTGAGATTTGTTATTGTGTTGTTTTAATCAATTCAAGCAATTCATTTTGATCATGCATTCAACTCAAAACACACTAACACAACCACAATTTCATCATTTCATTTCAACCAAACATGCTGCAGCAATTAGACAATTTGATCCAGGTAGCCGATTTCTCAATTATTCAACTAAGTAATCATTAATCATGAAACAAAGAAAATTAAGCAGAAACAACACCAAACAATCAAAAGCATAATTGAACACATAATTTTTCAATAACTGGTTTTGAACTTTTATTCAGAGGAATGATTACAACTTTTGTTTGGAGAGAAAAAGAATACATGGGTTCATCTTCTTCTTTTGTAGGATTTGGAAGTTTTCAGGTTTGGAAGTTTGAAGGTTCAAGGTTAAAGGTAGCTAGAGATGGAGGAAACTTGGGAATGAAGATGTTCGGCTTTTCTTTTGCTGGTGGTTCTTCTTTGTTGAAGAGGCACAATCATCGTACTCCACCAAATGACCACTGATCTTCCTTACTACCTATAAGCTTATTCACGCATCTTCTAAGTTAAGTGAGCACATTGTGTATGTTCACTAAATTTGAATTCACTTGGTCTAGACTATCATTCCATAATTTATGTCTGTAATTATTATCTATCTCTAGCTCCTTGTCTCTCTTCTCCATGAGCTTTCCAAATTCCTTGAATTGTTATCAGAGATATTCGAACTCCCTCTCGCCTTCTCGCAACATACCGGCTTCCATCTTTTCCTCTTCTTTCCAAAAATGAAAGCACATCTTCATCTCTCTTTCTAGTTGTTCATTATAGAAGGTCTTTATTTTGTGTCCAAATTTTCAGATCAATTCTCTTTCTCCTTTCTATTTCTTCTTTCCATTCCTCATCCCTTTGTTTGAGCATTTGTTCCCATCGTTGTTCCCTTCTTCTGAAGTCAGCCTCCAGAAACTCCTCTTTAATCTTTTGTTGTTGTTCCCATCTCTTTTCTCTCTCCTCCATTTCTTTTTTCATTGATACCAGCATCTCCATAATTTATGTATTTCCTTGATTGCTCCCTAACACTGCTGGTTCATAAAGTCCTGTTTACCGTGAGGTGAGAATTAATGAACTTCTTCTGCTTTGCATCTCATCCTCAACTGGCAGTTAGCCCTCTCATGGGATTTGTTCCATCCTTAGTTGTTCATGTTATTCTTCCTCAGGTTCCTCTGCTACTTCCACAATCTCCATTTCTTTCCTCTTTATGTTCTTTGGGCCTTTTGTCACCCTTGTTAATGTTAAGGGAGAAACCTTAGGATAGGTTTCTTCCTCTGCCCGTATCCCTTTAACTCCAGCCAAAATGCAAAGCCTGTAAATTGTTGCTGGATGAGGGATTAGTCCCATTTTTACATTCTTGTGGAAGCACCTTATGGATGATTCAATTATCTTCCCCACATCGAACTTGTATCCCTTCAGGAAGGCATACAAGATGATGACACTTCTTGCCTTTATGCCTATATGCTTAGTGGGAATCATGACATAAGCAATGAAATAAAACCACACCTTAGCTTCTTTTGTTGATGGATTCATGGGGATTCTTCTTTGTTGAACTCCACTTCCCTTTTCCAGCCGTTAGGAAATCCACAATCTTCTGATGATTGGGCTCTATAAGCAGATTTTGTACTTGGATCCATTCTTAGGATCCTTGATTTGGAGAACTTCATTAATCCTTTCATGGCCCATGGGACCCCATATTCTCCGACGAACCGAATCTTCTTTCATATCTATCATGTCAGCATGTAATTCCTCGACCACGCATCAAAGCTCCGTGAGTTCAGGCTTGCGTAACGTCTAAACTCCCTTTTTCTATTATCTCTGCAAAGGGTGAGATGAACGTATTAAACCCCCTTTCTTCGATAAATCCTTTGTCAATCAAATTCTTCTCCCAGAAAGTGTAGGCTTGATCTGAAATGAATGCTTTATCGTCTTCTGATTCTTTAGTTTGCTTTGCTCTAACTTGCTCAGTTTTTTTCTACTTTCTTCCTTTCTGAGCTGGGTTTTGTTCCTCTCCCTGTGCTTCTGGTTCTACCACTGGATTCGTTTATGTTTGAGGTTCCAGATGAACCTCCTCTTCCCTTGCTGCATACTTTTCCATAATCTCATGGAGATTTGGGACCAAGTTTTAGGGTTCTGCCATTGATGAGATCTAGATTTGGGGTTTAGGGTTTTGAGATTTCAAAGAGAGGAAGAAAGTGGAACTTAGGTGATAGTATGAATGATGTGAGGCACTTGGAAGGACGTGGGCTTTTCAGTTTTGAATTGTTCTTTAGTTAATGGCTCAATAAATGAATGTTTATCTTCGTGTGTCATGACAATTAATGATTAGGCCACAACAATAACCTTAGAATTAAATGTGGATTTTATCTTGTGACTATTCAAACTAAAATTTTCACCCAGCCTTTATTATTACATTTTTCATGTCATGGCACACTTTAGAAATGTCTACAGGTTACAATCTTGTCACGACAAGAAAAATATTGTCGCGACATAAATTTACTCTGAAGACTGAGAGGTAGGTCACAACAATAATTGAAGCTGGTCGCGACACTATTTTTGTTGCCTTTCACTTTAATTTCTAAAATTTTGTTGCAACATGAAAATAGGGTCACGACAAGCTTTTCATCAATTTGTAGTCAGTGATGTTGCGACCGAATTTTCTAGTGTGACACAGACGTTGCGACACAGTGTGTACTGTCGCGACCAAATATTTATTTCCCTAAATGTTTGCAACTTTAAACTACCTTCCAATTTAGTTAATCACCCACACTTCAGTCCAATTAGTCAATTCAGGCTTGTGAAAACATATATCGCAACATAAATTTTCAATTCAATTATGAACAACAATCTCATTAGCAATCAAAATACTCAACAAATCATTTAAGAAATTAGCACCTGAAAGTAGTCAAATTAATTAAGCTTTAAAATCATCAAATTTCTCTAACTTCAACTATGCCTTATTATCTAAAACAAATTTAGGGAAGAAATACTCCCCTTTGTAGCTATTTTTTGCACACCTGGGCTGAGGCGTCTGTGTTTATAATAACAACATATGATTCCGCCATCTTTCTCGCACAATTTAGCAAATGATCAAACTTCCTAACAAAACTTCTAACAAAATCAAAATTAAATCTTCAAAAATCATAAAAGTAATCAACATCAATCAAAGTTAACAAAAATCAAAATTCTATTTGGGTTGCCTCCAAAGAAGCTACTCAGTTTAATGTCCTTATCTAGACACAGGTTGCAAAGTTTCTTCATTTAAGTAATTCTCTTTTCCCTTTTCAAAATCTGGATCTACCTCCTTTATGCTTCCTCCAAGATAATGCTTTAGTCTTTGACCATTTACTTTGAATTCACTTCCAGATTCAGTCTTTAGTGTTACTGCTCCAAAGGGTGTACTAGTTACCACAGTGTATGGACCACTCCATATTGACTTCAATTTCCCTGGAAATAGCTTGAGCCTGGAGTTGTATAAAAGAACTTTTTCTCCTGCCTTGAATTCTCTTCTTAGGATCTTTTGATCATGCCACCTCTTGGTATTTTCTTTCAGAGATCCCGGCATCATTACAGTTTCATTTCTCGCCTCTTCCGGGCCATCATTCGAGTAGCCCTTTCCTTGCAGCTTGAAAGTCACAATTCAGTTTCTTAATGGCCCACATAGCTTTGTATTCCAGATCTAAGGGGAGATGACAAGGTTTTCCATATACAATTCCGTATGGAGACATTCCAATGGGAGTTTTGTAAGCTTTTTTATAAGCCCACAGTGCATTATCCAATTTTTTTATGCACTCATTCATTTTTGCTTTGCATTTATCAAGTCTAGAATTTTCTTTATCTCCCTATTGAAAATTTTTACTAGTCCATTTGATTGAGGGTGATAAGCCATCCCATTAGATGTTTGATTCTACATTCAAGCCATGAGTTTTTTGCAAAAACTTTATTTTCAAAATGGCTTCCCTTATCACTGATGATTATTCAGGGTGCTCCAAATTTGCTCAAAATGTTTCTTTGTATAAACCCAACCACTGTGATGGCATCATTTCTGGGACAAGCTACTGCTTCCACCCATTTGGATACATAATCCACAACTAGGAGAATGTACATATTTCCAAATGATGATGGGAAAGGTCCCATAAAGTCTACTCCCCATACATCAAAATTTTGCACCACAAGAATTCTTTGCAGGGGCATTTCATTTCTTCTGCTTAAGTTGCCCATTCTCTTACAAGCATCACAATGTTTTACCTATTCAAAACAGTCTTTGAAGCCAATAAAACCTTACTGGAGAATTTTCAGTTGTCTTGTCTCCCCGCAAAGTGTCTCATATGGTGATGCATGACATTTCTCCATAATACCACCCTATTCTGTTTATGGGACACATCTCCTTATGATCATGTCTACTCCTCTTCTATAAAGTAGCGGGTCATCCCATATATACAATATGTAATCAGTTCTCAATTTCCTCCTTTGTTGGTAGCTGAATTCAAATGGAATAACTCCACAAGATAAGTAATTCATAATATCTGCAAACTAGGGTGTTTGTACTGATAACATAAATAGCTGCTCATCAGGAAAAATTTCTGCTATTTCTGTCCCATTTTATGTTCCATAAATTCTCTCTAATCTAGACAAGTGATTTGCTATCACATTGTCACTACCCTTCTTATCCTTGATTTCAAGATCAAACTCTTGCAGCAGTAGCACCCATCTTATCAGTCTTGGCTTGACATCCTTCTTTGCCATTAGATATTTAATTGCAACATGATCAGTGTGTATTACAACATGGGACCCTAATATATAAGGCCTAAAATTTTCACAAGCAAACACCATTGCTAGCATCTCCTTCTCTGTGGTGGAGTAATTCTCTTGTGCCTCATTGAATGGTTTACTGGCATAGTATATGGCCTTGAATATCTTTTCAATTCTCTGTCCCAATACAACTCCTATTGCATAATCATTGGCATCACACATAATTTCAAACTCATTGTTCTACCGTGTCAACATAACGGAGCCGATACTAACTGATTTAATTTCTCAAATGCAGATCTGCATGATTCATCAAAATCAAAATTTGCATCTTTTTCTAGCAGTCTACACAATGGTCTGGAGATTTTTGAAAAATCTTTGATGAATCTTTTGTAAAATCCAGCATGTCCTAGGAAGCTTCTTATTCCCTTCACTGTTGTAGGTGACATGATAGTTTTTATAACAACACCTGCTGTCTACTCAATCCAAAGAAATGTAAATCTTGTGCCCCAAGACAATACCTTCGCCACTATGAAATGACATTTTTCCCAATTTAAAGCTAGATTTTTGTCTTGACACCTCGCATCGCTTCTCGAGTTTTTCTCAAACAATCTTCAAAACCGAATCCATATACCGAGAAGTCATCCATAAATATTTACAACCTCTTCCACCAAGTCGAAAAATATAGACATCATACATCTTGGAAAAGTATGTGAGCATTACATAATCCAAATGGCATCCTAAAGGAAAAGTTTGGCAAGGACATGTAAATGTTGACTTCTCCCGATCCTTCTTAGCATGCAATCTGGTTATAACCAGAATATCCATCAAGAAAATAGTAATAGGAGTGCCTTGCTAACATGTCCAACATTTGGTCAATGAAAGGTAGAGGATAATGGTCCTTTCTGGTAGTAGTGTTAAGTTTCCTATAGTCTATACATACTTTCCATCTTGTCACAGTTCTTGTAGGAATCAATTCATTCTTCTCATTTCTGATCATAGTGAATCCTCCCTTCTTTGAAACCACATGTATTGGGCTCACCCAAGGACTGTATGAGATTTCATATATGAAGCCCATTTAACCCATTTTAAGACTTTTCCGACTCACTTCTTTCATTACTAGATTCAGCCTTCTCTAATGTTCTACAAAAGTTCTAGCATTCTCCTCCAACAGGATCTTGTGCATATAGATTGAATGACTGATTCCTTTCAAATCTTCTATAAACCAAGCTATTGCTTCCTTATATTTTCTGAGAGTCTCCATCAGTTTTTAATCTTCCAACCTAGCTAATCCAGTTGAAATGATAACTGGCTTTCCTTTTTCCGGTTGCAAGAAGGCATACTTTAAATGTTCAGGCAATTTCTTGAGTATTAAACCCTCTGAACTTTTGTTTTCTTCAACTTTTCTTCACCACGATTTTTTCGCATCGCTTTCTCCAATACCGAAACCTGGTCTTTTAATTTAAACCGTAGTTCGTAATTTCAACTTCAAGATGCTCAAGATACTGGAAATTCATCTCATTCTCATTCATTGAATTTTGAAAATTACAACTAGTAATCAGTTCAGAACTGACAAGGATTTTTGTTTCTACCACAACATTAACATCTTTGAGTTTTGGTTGTTTCAAATCGTGGATTTAGATTGAATTGCAGACCGCTTCATCTTCAACCCCGAGTCGGGCCTCCCTTTTTTCACATCAATCAATGTTGCCCCTGTTGCTAAGAATGGTCTTCCTAACAACAATGGGACTTGTTTGTCTTCTTCCATATTAATGACTACAAAGTCCACTGGAAAGACAATCTTTCCCACTTTGACTAGCACACTTCAAGGATGCCCTCAGGATGGTTTCAATGTCTGGTCTACCATCTATTGTGGTCATGGGTCGTGGGAGTGAGCCCTCAAACTTAATCTTTAGCAATGCATAAAGGCATCAAGTTACGCTAGCCTTAATCACATAATGCTTTTCCCATATCAAGATCCCCACTCTGCGTGAAAGTATAGTGAAGCCGTCGATCCCGCATTTTCTATGGTATGGTCTTCTAAATCATCGTACTACGTGTCAGTTGTTAGGCTCACTCACCCTTCCTTAGTAATCTTTCTTTTGCTCAATATATCTTCATGAATTTTGCATACCGAGACCGAGTTAGTGCTTCGAGAATAAATGTCGATTCTATTTTCTTAAACATGTTTAAGAATCTAGAGAACTGCTCTTCTAGCTTTTCTTTCTACAATCTTTGAGGGAATGGAACTGGTGGATTGCAAGCTTTAACTTCTTCCTTCTTCCCCTACTGCATGGCTGCATTTATGTTGTTTTCTCTTTCTCGCAGAGTTTCCGAATTGTGCCTGCCTCTTCTCCACTTTGCTTGTTTCCTCTTCCCGTGTTCCTCTTTTTCAACTCTCCTTTCTTCATCTAGCTCTTTGCCACTTCTGGGCACCATCGCATACGCCCTTGATTCTTTCTCTGTGTCACTTGAATGAATCCTGTGCTCTTCGCATAGCTTGGAGCTATTGTCTCATTATCTCCAGACTTTCCAAAGAGGCATCAGTGTTTATCCGAAATACAAATGTGCTTACTTAGAAGTTTTCTAAGGTCGAAAATTTATTTCATGAAATTCAAAACTTTGTTTTTGACATGAAAATGAAGCATCCGATTCTCAAAATGATTGAGTCCTTTCTGACCCTAATAATCTCCTATTGTCCCTCTGTCAAGTGTTCTTGAACCTGGACTAAGCATAAGCTTGCTTCGGTAATTCTATCTAGTCTAGTATCTTGTCAAGGTTCCTCCACCATTTGAAAAGTTTTCTATGGTTCCTCGTTGCTGGTGTATTGTATATGCCAGCTAGGCTTAAAGTGATAACTTATTTGCTCATTCATATGCTTGGCCTCCTCAACTTGGTAGGGCTCTTCTCTAACTAACCCTTCAGCACTTCTTCTACTGCTCCCACTTCATGTGCAGCGTGCATTCTTCTTTCATTGTTTCCCAATTTGTTCATAACTGCATCCAACTTGTTTCTATATTGTCATTCTATCAAGTCCATTAAGACCACTTTCTCGCCGTCGCTTCATCTCCTCAAGCTTCGCATGGAGCCTTGTAGTTGCATTTGGCAAGGTCTTCAATTAGTTGTCTTGCCTCCTCTACATTTCTTCTTTTAAAAGCTCCATAGCAGGATGCATCAATTATACCCTTGGAGGCATAATTCATAGCATGATAGAAAATATCCATCTGAGTGGTCAGATCTATTCCATGCATAGGACATCTTTTCAACAATCTCTTTGAATTCTCCCATGCAAGCAGGAGACTCTACCTTCCCCGCTTGAAGATAATTATTTCTCCTCTTCTCTCAGTAGTGAGAGCTAGAGGAAAAAATCTACTCATATAGGCCTCCACCAATTCTTCTCTCAGCAGTTGCAACTTGATTACTTCTGGTCTCACCCTATCTAGCTTGATCAGACCGTTGCCATCCCCATGAATCTTCCCATATGCCTACCGGGGATCTTCAGAGGGGTGACCTGTGAACTGGTGTTGTTGCACCATAGTAATAAATGTTGGTTTCAGCTCAAAATTGTTTGCTTCAATTGCAAGTTGTTTTATTACAGAGTACTCATCTTGGATAATAGGTCTCCAAAAGTCCTCTATAGTATTAGGCCTCTGATTTCTCTCTACTTCTTCTTCTTCTTCTAGAATAGCTTGCAATCTTTCTCTTTGATTTGTCATATTTCTTGATTCTGCACTGGTGATCCTTCTCATATTCTACAGGGTTCTCTCAATTTTAGTGTCTAGAGGCAACATATCTGCTTTTGGTCTTCTATGCAATTAAAATCTTCTTGAAAGTAGAAACACACTAAGATCAAATGGAGTCAATGGTATCAAAAATTATATATCCATTTAGGCTTCTAAAAATATAAGTAGCTTTTCCAGCCACTGCTGTTAAAACTATTTTTTTTTTTAATTTTTTTTAAAAACAAAGAAAAATGTCCAAATTAGCATTTCTCTCTGTTGTCAGAATATTGATTTTTAAATTCATTCGATCCCCAACAACGACGCCAAAAACTTGTTGAGTGACCAAATCATATATATACAAATTTATGACACCATTACCACAGGACTATATGCTAATTCTCAATAAAGGCACCAGAAACTTGTTTAAACCAAAAAGAACTTGTATGCATCCCTATAAAAATGGATTTGTCAATGAATTCATTAAAGATTTAGTTTGGTCTTAATACTACAAGTACACAGGTCGTACAAGTAATAAAAGTGGACCTATAAGTCCGGATATCGTTCTTACAGAAATTGAAATTAATTTAAAATTCAACTACCCCAACTACTCAAGTTCCACACTATTTGAGCTTTCATTTCATAGAAATTTCAGTAACCGAACTAAGAATTCTACTATCTGAATTTATACATCTATTATAAAGGAAAATTTTAAAACTCCTAACATAAACCGAATCGAATCCGCAGCATGTCGAAGTGACACTAGGATTTCAAGTATTGTGAAATTATCAATTCGCATCATAATCTAATTCGATTCTATCAAAATTAAATATGAAATTGTCAAAAAGGCAAGGTAATATAGTTTAGATTTCTCCTTTAACTATACTTTTCACTTATTAGAGAGTCATGTTCATTCTAGTTCATGTTTCTAATCAATTACTTATAATCAGAATTTCTTTATTAGATTTTGGTATTTTTCTTTTCCAATACTTCATACCTATTTCTTATGACTTCATATTTCTTGCTTTCCAAGACAGGGTCATTGCCAGATTTCTACAAGATGAATGATGTCTCATCCTTGAAATCTTAAACAAGCTCTCTTTCCTTGATTAGATCCACAGTTAACACAAAGATCAAGATCATTCCTCCGCATCAAGGAGAGATCTTTTAATTTATTTAAATTGATAGATCATTCAACTATTTCTCAAACCATATGAGTAAATTGGATGATCTATTTGCGCAATCTTTCGCACTATTAGTTCATCAATATTAGTCTTGAGCATACCCCCAAGTAATCACAGATGCTCTTAGAATCTCCATCTCGTGTCACTCGCAGGGCCTCCCAAAATCGAGCCGTAAAATAGTTCTTTATGTATTAGTTACTAATATCAGGAACACCACTTCATGAACATCACCATTCAAATAAATTCAAGATTCTCAACCTAGGAAATTCTCTCTACTTGTGCAGTAAAACCATTACTAACATCAGATCTTTCTTCCTGAAGTTGTTTTTCATTTAAAATTTGACAAGGAACACCGAATACCGATCGTGAAAAATTTCACTGCAATCGCACTTCAATCGAAGAAATGACCAAATTTTTGTTTAGATTTATTGATTCAAATTGGTAATCGTGAGATGAATTTCAACAATTTAATTCAACTTCTAAACTTCTAAACAATTCACTGTTTCAGGTCCACTAAACAAATTAAAATCCTACGCTAAATCTAGTCAACGAAGAAAAGAAAAGAAAGGAAAATAAAAAAATAAAAAAAAATAAAAGAAAAATATAATACAAAAAGAGTCCCCGCCCTTCGCATAACTGGGTTCTTCCCCACCGACTAACTACTCCCTACTCTTCTCCAATTGTTTCTATTTATAGATTTCATAAATTGGGCCCTAAATTTGGTATTACATGTGATCCCCAAAATTCTGGCCTAGATTGTATTCTCTATCGCAACCTAGAAGTTTTGTCGTGACAAAGTTTTCAATTTTCATCGCAGGTCTCTGTTGTAGCATGCATTCGTATGTCGCGACCCATTCCCTATGCTCCTTCTTGGATTCCATCGCGATAGAGTTTCTTTGGTCGTGACAAAGATTCTCGCTTTCTTCAAAGATATTTACCTCCGTCGCGACAAAGTTTCTCTGTCAGCGACAAATCTTTCTTTTGGTTCCTGACGAGACTGGTCTTGCAAAGTCCGTTGTTCTAACTGCTCTAAGGTCATAATCTTATGTGTCGTTCCTTGAATAGTTATTGACATAATTTCTATGCAGCTTCTTCAAATTGGTGTCGCGACCAGCTTTTACGCCGCGACAAAGATTAAGCTGGGGCCTCTGCAACATTGTTTCTGTATCATTTGAATTGTTGTCAGCACCTACAAAGTTGTGATCTTATTGTCACCACATAACCTAATTTCTTGTTGCAGCATCATTTTAATGTTGTGACATGGCCTCTTGGTGTTGTCGATGTTTGTTGTCGCGACCTAGTTTGTTATGTCGCGACAGGACTTTTCTATACTCAGTTTATCTTTGTGTCGCGACCTAGTTTGTTTTGTCGGGACTAGACTTCTCTTCCTTTCGTTGGAATCTTTGTTGCGACATAGAAAAATCTGTCGCAACCTTGTTTATCTATGTTCTGCTGATCTCTGTGTCGCAACTTTAGGATCCCTACCGCGACATCAAAACATCTCTTCAGCTTGAAGTATGTCACAACATTGGATTCTTTTGTTGCAACCAGGTCAGTTCACTAAGTAAGCATCACATGTCGCGACCTTGTTTATTTGTCACGACCAGAGTTTCTTCTTCTTTCGGCGTCGCAACTTACGTCACCTTGTCGCGATAGAAATCTTTCTTCGAAGCTATTCTTCTGTCTCAACAAGCTTTTCCATGTTTCCATAATCAATGTCGCGACAGAAGAGGATTATGTCGCGATAGAAATTTTGCTTTATGTTCTTCTTTATGTTGCAACATAAACTTATATATCAAAGATTCTTCCCGCATTGTTTTTACCCTCTTTGTCGTGACGTAGCACACGCTTGTCGCGACAAAAATTTCGACTTCTTCTGTTTCATTTGTAGCGACAGTATTTTTGTTTCGCAACAATTTCTTCCTTGTGTTGACATCCTGCTAAAAACTTTGTCGCAACATAAACTTTCTTTGTCTCAACTGACTGGTTATATTCATCCCATTTTCTGTCACGACACGCTGTCTTTTATCGTGATGAGCTCTGTGTTGCAACAAAGAAAATATTTTCGTGACCGAGTTCCTTTGCGATTTGCTTGGAAGTTTGTTGCGACACACAAAACTCTGTCACGACAAAAACTGCTGCAATTGCTTTTTTTCTCTTCTTTCCTACTGTAATTTTCTCCTTTTTAAATTAAAAACTTTCAAAACACAAAGTTGGTAAATATTCCATAATTTGGCATTAAAACATATCTGAAGATATTAAAAATAAACCAGAAAAAATGGATTAAAAATAGATGAGGTTAAGACTCATCAGCTATCAACCTGTCAACTGTTTCCTTTAGAAACTAGCCGTTATGCATTATATGTTACCGTTTTATAGCCATTGAAATTTGATCATTGCTGAACCGTTGATCGACTGTTTCACTCAACTGGTTGACCGTTTCACTCAACTGGTCGACCTTTTTGGTTAGTGCACTGTAAGTCACTAATGGGCACCAAATAGGAATATAAATTGGTATGAAAATGTATGCCCGTTTGCGCAAGTATATGTGTTGATTTTATATAGTATAATGGATACTCAAGTGTCGTCCCACAAGGAGAAGTGTGTTGATTATTGAATTAACACCTTCAATATTATCTAGATTCCAAAATCGTAATGAACTCCGATTAACATAAATAAAAACTTATCCTAAGTTGTTTGCTAAACCAATTGATGAAAACTAGGGTTGCCTTCACCTGCCACACTTGATGGATTGCAACCTAGATAGATTATTCATTTAGTATGCTAATAGATTCATTCTAGCGGGTTGATCTTGCCTACAAGATATTCTCTCTTGAGCAATAACTACCTATCTCTCCAGTAGGGTGTATTGCATCTCTGCCTCAACCTTGAACTCCAAAATGCTTAAATGTTTGAACTCTAAATGCCACACTTGGAACCAAGATATCTCTATTCACCAAGTGCTTAAATTGACCAAGTGTTGCTCTATTAATATCCCTGGGGGTCATCATCTCTCGATCTCAAACTCCCAACAAAAACATGTCAATGCTTGCCAAACACTACCATGTAAATAAGGTGCAAAAATATAGCAAGTCAAGATGAAATGAATGCATATACTGAATGAAAAAAAAAATTAACAATTAATATATTCAAACATAACAATAAATATAATATAAGTCGATACAACCATGGGAATTAAAATCATCAAATTTTTATAGAAGGGTGATGAGTGTCCAAACGCTCATCATAGACTCGTGTTTTAGTGTGTTTACATTCTAGTTTGTACTTAAATAGGTGGTTTTTTCCTTCATATCTAATATTTGGTTTTATCTTTGGTCTTTCAGGTAAAATGGTGTAGTTGGAGACAAGTTGAGACTTGAAGATAGAGGAATGCATAATCTTACTCCAACGTCATGACGTTGAGGTTCAATGACTTTTGACCAGTCTTCATCATTCAACGTCACGACGTTGAAACGTCGCCATGTCACTTGGAGCTGTATGCCAAAAATTTTTAGAATGAAAGCGAAAAGGCCAGAAGAGAGAAGGGGAGATGACGTACGAACATGAAGGGGAGACGACGTACGGATTATAACATAGTTTCTTTGTTTGATTTACTCTTTTCATGTCTTTCTTATTTTAATCTGTATGGATTCTACAAACACGATGTATTATTTATCAATTATGAACTAACTCATTAAGCTAAGGTTTTGATGTAACCCTAATCTCGGATTGATGGATTAGAATTAATTTATATATTCAGTTTTATTTCTTGCAATTATTGAATGTCTTATCTCTATATGAAATCCATGCTCAGATTGACACAAAATGCCAGTTGGGTGGTTTTGAGATCAAGAGATGATAAACCCTAGAGACACTTATAAGATATTGTATAATTAATCAGAGAGTAGAGATACCATGATTTTATATGTGGTAACAAGGGTTTTCTAGTAATGCATCTGATAGTCTTATGGTTTGAGGCAAAGATGCAATCTAACCCAGTATTAGGATATGTGCTCAATGCTCGAGAGAGAATGATGCATATAAAATATTAACTTGCCATCAATAAATGCAAGTGGTATAACTGGGTTATAGTTTCTAAATATCCATCATCTATGATTGGGTGAAGTCAAAACCCTAGATATTTAATTAATTGGAAAGAATACACCTTAGTTGTCTTTAGTAAATTACTTAGAGAATCTATAGCCTTAAGTTGATGGATCTAAATAATATTAGGGTAAATTGGTTCGATAGTTGACACTCAAACTCCTTGTGGGAAAACCTTGACTTATCACTAGACTGCTTAAACTTGACACATGCCCTTGCTCGAACAGGTGGATTTATATAGTAGTTAGCAAACACAAGCTTCGAGCCGTCAGAGTTTTCGGCACAAGTGTTAATATTGACAATAGTTTACTTAGATATTACTTTAGACATTTTTTCATTATTTTTTTATATATTTTATCTAATAAATAATTCTACTGGTGGACTTTGTGGTGTTTCAAGGAGTTTTGGTCACTTGTATGCATGCATAAGGTGTAGGAATTACGCCTTTGATCCTGAAATCAAACGAACAATCAGTAGATTTCGTAGAGAGAGAAGGGTGTTAGAAGCGCATAACCGCTATCTTGCTAACATGATAGAGAATCTATAGCAGAACACGAATCTGAGGGAGGAGAATGAACTACCATGTGGGAATAGTACCCATAGTCATACATGCTAATGACCCAGACATGCTAATGGAGGAATTCGCATTACCACCCATACCATACGGGGCCAAGAATACGTTGCACCTTCGATTCAAGCAAATAATTTAACCGAAGGCTGCGGACACCACAACTACCTAGGTATTCAGTTTCATGGCTACTGTTAAGATCCCAATACTCACTTGACAAGCTTCTTAGAAGTATGCAACAACGTGAAATATAATGGGCTAATAGAGGAAGCCATACGGCTCAGACTATTTCTGCTATCCTTGGGCCATAGAGCCAAGCAGTGGCTAACTTCTGAACCACCTGACTCCATCATAAGTTGGGCAGATTTGGTCTATAAATTTTTGACAAAGTACTACCCTCTTGCTAAGACTGCACAGATGAGGATAGAGATCAACAGTTTTGCCCCAAAGGATAGCGAAAGATTAATTGAAACGTGGGACAAATAAAAGGAATTACTGAGGAAATGTCCCCATCTTGGGTTGACTAGGATGCATGCAGATCTACAATTTTTATATTGGCCTGAATGCCCATACAAGGTAGATGATTGATACCTCAATTGGAGGTATTTTCTTGAAAAGGACGACACAACAGGCTTTCGACTTGTTGGATGGAATTGTGATAAACAGTTATCAAGGCGCAAGAAAGAATGGTAAAGGGAACAAAAACGGTGGACTGAGTATTGATGTGTTTGCTAATTTAGCAGCATAAGTTTCACTGCACACTCAGCAGTTATAGAATCAGCAAGCCTCAGCTCATGCCATCCAGACTAGCTCAATGGTATGTGAAATTTGCAATGGACCACACCAAATAATGGAATGCTAGTCAGGTGAAATGACATTGGAACAGGCCCAGTACATAGCTAGGTACAATCAGCAGCAAAATATGTATTCAGGCAACAATTTTCAAGGTCAAGGTTGGAGAAATAATCAGAACTTTCCTTGGAAGAATACTCAAAACTTAGGGCAAACTTCAACGCAACCAATAATCGCCAAAGGAGAAGAAGGTAGACCTCGAGGAAGCCTTAGCTCATATGATGACGTCTCATACTGCATTTATGAACAATTTACAAAACCAAGCTCAACAGTTGCAAAACCAATCAACCCAATTACAAAACCAAGGAGCCCAACTCAGAAACCTAGAAGTAAAAATGGGGCAGATGGCCACAATGTTAATTGAAAGGCCTCTAGGTTCATTACTAAGCACTTCGGAGGTAAACTCGTGGCAGAGGAAAAGAACATCGCAGCCGATAACTCTAAGAAGGAAGGAAATAGCGCATCACTAGGACCCTCACCAAAGGATTTTCAAAGAACCAAAACAATGACGGCTTGTAAAAGCAAAGATTGATATAACACAAAAAGATGGGGATCAACCCCAACTAAATAGTTTTACTGGGAAACAACCAAAGGTAGAGAAAGTGGACAAGCCAATATCAAGGGATCCGACCCCACTCATCCCATACCCCTAGAGATTGAGGAAGAGTAAGCTTGACGAGTAGTTCACAAAATTTATGGAGGTGTTTAAGAAACTACAGATCAACATCCCCTTCGAGGATGCGCTAGAGCAAATGCCAAGCTATGTTAAGTTTATGAAGGGCATTTTATCGAAGAAACAAAAGTTGGAGGATTATGATACCATTACCCTAATAGAGGAATGCATTGCCATACTATAGAGGAAGCTGCCCCACAAATTGAAAGATCCCGGGAGCTTCACCATTCCATGCACCATAGGTAATGTAGTTTTCGAGAGAGCATTATTTGATCTTAGAGCTAGCATTAACCTGATGCTTGTATCCATTTTCAGAAGATTAGGGCTCGGGGAAGCTAAACCAACAACAATCAACCTTCAACTAGCGAATCGATCATTTTAGCATCCTAGAGGAATTATCGAAGATGTACTAGAGAAGGTTGACAAGTTCATCTTCCCTGCAGACTTCGTTATCTTGGACATGGAGGAAGATAAGGAGATCCTAGGTAGGCCATTTTTAGCCACTAGAAAAGTTTTAATTGATGTGCAGAAAGGAGAGTTAAGGCTAAGAGTACAGGATGAGGAAGTCAGATTCAGTGTGTTCTAAGCGATAAGACACCCAGCAAAGAGTGACTCTTGCTATCGTATTGAGAACAATGAGGCTATAGTGTCTAACCATGAGGATACTAATGATCCCTTGGAGACTAGCCTCCTACAGGATGATTTGTTAGAACTAGATGATGAAGCAAAAGTGTATGAGCAGTGGATGAATTCCTTTGAAGAGAACCAAAGGAAATACTATGAGCCTCTTAGAGAAAGTTGATTAGTCCTAAACTCATTTATTTTTAATCAATTTTTCTAGCATATTTCTAGAGGTTATGAGTCAGTTTAATACTGAATTATGGAATATTCACCAACTTTGTGTTTTGCAGATTTTAATTGAAAAAGAGAAAACTCCAGCAAGAAAAGCAGAAAAATTGGCCAAGGCATAAATCTCTATTGCAACATACTTTCAGAATGTCGTGACATGAATCTTAGTAGAACCAGCGTAGTTATGTTGTAAACAAGTGTGCCTTTATGTCGCAAATCTGTCCAAGATCAAGTCGAACCTGCCGAAACGAAGATTGTCGCGATTATTTGTTAAACTTTGTCGCAACATAATATGAGAGATATTGACTGAGAAATGTTGCGACAAAGAAATGAGTGTTGAGACATAAAGGAAGTCAGAAGACAAAACTTTGTTGTGAAAAAAGACAACTCTGTCGCAACATTAATCAAGGCAAATGGCAAAGGAACTTTGTAGCGACATTTTTCAACTCTATCGCGACATAAAGAAGTGAAGTTAGCGTGTGCTTTGTCGCGATGTAGACAACTATGTCACGGCACGCATTCGTGAGTCGCGACGAAGGCAAGACAACTATACATAGAAGTTTTATATCATGACAAACACAACATAAGGCTGAGGTGAATTTTATCGCGACAAAGAAATTCCATATCGTGACAAAAGCCGAAAAATAATTGTGCTTGAAGAATGTTATGACACGTAAAAGTATGTCATACACAATGATCGAAATGGCACAGAGTTTTATCTCAATAATCAAATTTATGTCGTGAGAATAAAAGCTATAGAATAAGATATTCCTGTCGCGACAAAAGAAAATTATGTTGCAACAGAAAATGGAAGAGAAATGAGATAAGCCAAGAAAAGTTTGTCACAACAAGGATTTCAATGTTGCAACAAATAGTTCAGTTAGCGACAAAGATCAAAGTAAGGAAATATGTAGCAACATCGTCAGAGTCTGTCGCGACACAAAGTTCTATCTCAGCAATGCAAGACAACAAGACTATGTCGCGACAAAGAAAAGGTATGTCGTAACAACAACAACATGCAAATGTGAGAAGTTTTGTCGCGATAAAAGATAACTCTGTCACGATAAAGGTTGAAAAGAACCATCAGCGAAAATGTCGCATATTGCAAAGAATGTTGCGTTAAAGTCAAGAGCTGTGAGGCGCATAATTTTGTATGACAAAAGAAAACTATGTCACAACAAAAGATGGAAATGAGATAATAGAAGATTGTCGTGACACAGTGTAATATATGTTGCAAAATATCAAACTTATGTCACAACAATAAGCAAGGATGAAAGACAAGTTTGTTGCGAAAAAAAGATTTCATGTCGCGACATTTTTCAAGAGCAACAAAGAATGATAAGTTGGTTGCAACAAAGTTTTTATGTCGCGACACAAGACACTCATGTTGCGACAATTACCAGCTACCAAACAGAACTAAGGTCGCGACATTCATCAAAATACGCCACTACGGAATCCATGAAGAAAGCACAAAATTATGTCGCTATTAACCGGCAAGCCACTCTACAAGAGTCAGAACAAAAGATGAAAACTATGTCGCGAAAAAATTTTCTATGTAGCGACAAAATAACCTATTGGGCCAGAATTTTTGGGGATCCACAATTTTAGCCTTGAAGTGCGGCCCATCATTTGAAAATCTATACATAAACACATCTAGGGCACTGTGCGCAACTTCCGCAAAACCAGGAACTTCTAAGTACCTGGGAACTCCTTTATATATTATTTTTCTTTTCTTTCATTTAGTTTTTAGAGTAGCATTTTAGTTAAGTTTACTTGGAATTGAGCAGTGATCTGGTGCGAAGTTTTGAGCTGGTTTTCTCTATAATATTATGTTTTTCATTATCGTCCGATTTAATGAATTTGAAAATTTTCTAGAGTTCATCTATTTTAGTTCATTTGTAATTTCAATGAATTTAAGTCACTGTTCTTTATAAACCAGTTTGAAAGACTGAGCTCCATCTAGGATTTGATCGATTTTAATTATTATTTTCTGCTAAACTTGAAAGAATGTCATAGTTCGAAATCCTGAATTTATTTAAGTGGTATTGTTCTTGAAGTTGCTTATTCAAAATATTAGTAGCGTGTACCAGAAAAGGACTGTATCTTGCTTTGATTTCCAGGAAGCCCTCTGAGTGACACAAAGATGGAGATTCTTGAGAGTATGGAGCAGTTACTTGGGGGTATGTTAGACTAATATTATGGAACTAATGAACTTTGAAGGACTACTTCGATGAATCACTGATTTACTCATGGTGTGAGAATTAGTCGAATGATAAATCAATTTAGTTGATCAAAGGTTTCTCCTCTGTCTAATGAAAGGATTTTGATACCGTGTTAACTGAGATATAATCAAGGAGACAGAATTTTGTCAGATTCGATGGATGAGATGCCAATTAAATTGGGGAGGGCTTGCATTATCCTATCTATAAGGTCAAGTAGTCTTTAGTCCTAAGAAAGGGGTGTAAAGTACTGAGAAGGAAAAATATCCAGATCTTAGAAAGAGGATTATATTCTACAAGTAAGTGATTAGACTCATATGTCCGAAAGGAACATGGATCTCTAATTAGTGAAATGTATGGTGCGTGGAGAAATCCAAGCAATACTATCGTGCATCTTTGATAAGTTCATATTTCAAACTCATGGCTGAACTAATGTTATAGAATGATGTAGAAATTGATAATTATACATTGAACTTAATCCCAGTGTTACTTACCTAGAGAACTTTCCAATCCAATTATTTTAAATTCTTTATACATAAGTTATAGAGTTTTATTTAGTTTTTACCTTCCTTTAGTTTAAAACCAAACCACTTTTAACTTTGGAGATCAAATAGCAAGGATCTTGAGCAGATGGGATAATTGATGTTTAGATTTTTTATCAATCCTTGTGGGAACGATATCTGGACTTAAATCCACTTTTATTACTTGTAGTGATCTAGACCAAAACACATTTTCAAATGAAGCCCTCTCATTCAAGGCAAACAACATATTTTATATCTAAAAGTCAACAAGTTTTTGGTGCCGTTATCGGGGACTGATCTAGTTCTTGGTAGCAGTATTGAGATTTTAAGATCTTCATATTTTGCATAAAAAGCAAAAATTACCAACAAGTTTCAAGGTCATGCGGATTGAAAAAGATGAATTTAAATATCAATATTCTGACCAAAGAGAGAATTGCTAATTTGGACATTTTTTTTTTATTCTATCATAAATATAAGAAAATCATAAAAATAGTTTTTAACCGCAATAGCTATGTTATTGAAAATATTTTATGATCTTAAATCGACATAGTCGTTTCCACATATTTAATTTGATCTTAATGTGTTTCTATTTCGTGAAAAAATTTCATGGCGCACGTAAAAACCAAAAGTAGAACCGCTTCGCCTTTTGGATACGTAACTGAAAGAACACCGAGAATCTCGAGAAAGGTTAAAAGTGTTGATCAACTATGGCGCATTAAAGAGAAAGAATGCAAACTATTCAAAAGAAGTGTAAGCAAAGAGACCTCGAGTAAATGATCATGGAGGACTTTAAAGGCCGCTTATTCAAGATGAATACTTTGGTATGTGATAGCCTGCTATAGAAGCCAACAATTTTGAACTTAACCCAACTTTGATCACAATGGTGCAGCAACACCAATTTACTGGGCATCTTAGTGAAGACCCCAACAAGCATATGGGAAGATTTATGAGGATGGAAAATACAGTCAAGTTGAATGGGGTGAGACCTGAAGTAATCAAGCTGCAACTGTTTCCATTTTCATTGAGAGATGTGGCAACAACTTGGTTTGAGTCACTGCCTGTTGAATCAATGAACAATTGGGAAGAGTTGGTGGAGGCTTACATGAGCAAATTCTTCCCTCATGCCCTTACTTCTGAAAGGAGAGGGGAAATCATAATGTTCAAGCAAGGAGAGGATGAAAGTCTCTATAATACATGGGAAAGATACAAAAGACTACTAAAAAGATGCCCAATGAACGGAATAGATCTGACCACTCAGATAGATTATTTTTTATCATTATATGAATTATACTTCCAAAGGTATAATTGATATAGCCTGTTATGGAGCTTTTAAGAGAAAAAGTGTTGAATAAGCAAAGCAGTTGATAGGAGACCTTGCCAAATGCAATTATAGAGCTCCATCTGAAACTTCAGAGAGCAACAGTAGACTAGAAGGAAGTGGTGTGATAGAGCTAAACCGGATGATTGCCATAGAAGCAAAATTAGATGCATTGATGAGCAAAATTGGGAACCATGAGAGAATGATGCACTCAGCAAATGAAGTGGGAACAATTGATGAAAATGAGATGAGTAATAGCGCCGCAGGATTAGCCCATATGGTCCCTATCAAGTTGAGGAGGCATAGTATCTCAATGCTAATAGAAGTTACAACTTTAAGCCCAACCTCAACTTTCCAACTCATTACACACCAGCACTCAGAAACCATGAGAATTTCTCATACAAGAGAGGAGCACAGCAAGGTTCAAGACATGGGTAGAATTTTCAACAACATTATGCTTCACTTGGGTTCCAACAACAACAACAACAACAGCAACAAGGAAGTCAGAGAGTAGAAAATCAGGGACAAAGGAGATCTTCCTTGGTCAACAGATGCTAGATTTCATGGGAGAAAATAAGATGCTATTGAACATTCATGAGCAAAAAATTTGTTGATCTAAGAAGATTAAAACACAATCGTGTTTCAGCCAATGGTCGTCTCTCTGAAGAATTTGGAGACACAAGAAGGGCAACTGGCCCTAGCTATGCAGAATCAGTCCAAGGATGCCTTCCCAAGTGACATAAGGAAGAATCCAAAAGATTGTATGGTTGTAACTCTAAGAAGTGGAAGAGATATAGAAAGCAAAAAAATAAAAAGAGAAGAAAACTAAGGAAGAGAAAGAAGAAATTGGAGGAGAATTAAAGTAAAAGATAGTTCGGGTGTATTAAGTAAAGAAGAGAATTGTAAAAATGCAGCAAAAGTAGCAAGCTAAAGAGGGAGATCTAAGGAAAAAGAAAGAGGTTCAAGCTTACAAGCCTCAAGTCCCATTCCCTCATAAAGCATGTATCAAGTCGAAGAGCAATATGCCTAGATTCTTGAACATGTTCAAGAAAATAGAGGTTAATATCCATTTTTCAGAGGTATTGACTCATATGCCTCACTATACTGAATTTATGAAGGATATAGTGAGCAAAAAAATAAAATTGTAGAAGAAGGAGTAGTGAGCCTAACAGTAACCTGCAATGCAGTTATCCAGAGGTCTTTACTAGATAAAATGTAGGATCCAGGCAGCTTCACTATTCCTTGCACAATAGGGAATTTTGAAATGGGAAAAGCACTATGTGATTCTAGCGCCAACATTAACCTGATGCCCTTATCTATAGTCAAGAGACTAAGTTTGGGGGAAGCGATCTATAGCCATGAACTCAGATGGTAAATGTAACCTTAGCTCAACTAGAGGGTATCCTTGAGGATGTTCTTATCAAAGTGGGAAAGTTCATTTTTCTAGTGGACTTTGTGGTTATTGATATTGAAGAAGACAAACAAGTGCCACCGCCGCTTGTATAGCCTTTCCTCGCTACAGAGCACTGATAGATGTGAAGAAAGGAGAGTTTACTATAAGGGCTGAGATGAGGCAATACTTCAATCTCAATCACGCTTGAAACAACCGTAATTTGATAATATTGATTAAGATTGTAGAAACAAAAGTACCCATCGCTTTGACTGATAAATGATTGTAAGATTTTAGTTCAATGAAATGCAAATGAGATGAATTTAGTATCTTGATGTTCTTGATGTTGAATTTCAGAACTCAAATTTTGAATCAAAGAAGTGATCATGGTAAAATGGCTGAGCACTTCGCAAAACATGTAACAATGCAAAAAGGCGGGGGACAAAGGAACATAAGGCAAGAAACTAACAAGTTCTGGAAAAGTGGTTAACTTTGAAGGAATTACCCAGTCATTTATAAAGACATGCTGCTTTTTAGAACCATGTAGTAAAAAAAAGAAAAACGTTATTATTTTCAACTCGCATTGATTGAGCTCGGGTGGTAGTGAAGAACAAAAATTGTTTGAAACACTTAGAAAATACAAGGAAGCAATTGCCTGGTCTATAGAAGATTTGAAAGGAATAAGTCCTTCCATCTGCATGCACAAGATCCTTTTAGAGGATAATACAAAGACCCCTCACTATTTAACATCAAAGAAGAATGAACTAATAATGAGTAAGTCATTATAAATAAGTAGTCAGAAATGGCTAAATGCAGGCTTTATATATCCAATCTCGTGACAAACTTTTGGGCGAGCCTGGGCCATGGTTCAAGAAGGTGGATTCATCGTTATCGTAAATGAGAAGAATGAATTGATTCCTACTAGAACAAGTGATGTGATGGAGAGAGAGGTGTGTACGTAATTACACAGAAATTAAACATCATACCAAAAAGGATCATTATCTTCTAACTTATCACACTCCTCAATGTCGATGTTGAAGGTGATACCCCATTACTGTTGATGGATATTTTAGTTATAACCATTGCTATCGTGAAGACCTAGAATTTGTATAGGTATGTATGATAAAAATAATAAATATAGAATTTGTAAAGTGTTAATGGAAATAATAATGAATACATGTAGAATTTTTAATATGTGCATACGTTATGAAAATAATAATGATAATTGAATTAGACGTTATGGAAATAATGATAATTTAATTAGACGTTATGAAAATAATAATGGTAATTCAATTATTAATTAATTAATTACTTTAATGAAAAGACGTTATGAAAATAATAATGGTAATAATTAATTAATTACTAACAATGAAAGGATCGCTATGAAAATAATAATGGTAATTTAATTAGTAATTAATTAAGTAATTTAATGAAAGAGGGGTAAAAATGTAATTTTCCTAATAGATACCCTAGTATAAATTGGAATAAGAGAAGTAAATCCTTTCTATTCTTCTTTGAGTTTCTCCCAATGTGTAGAATCGCAGGATCAGACGCTGGGATCTTGGTTAGGTTTCAGTTAATCAAATTTCTAGGTAAGATCTTCCCTCATTTTATTTTTCTAGATTTCTTCATGTAGATTCTTAATCTTCTTTCACTAGATCAACCCTCGGGCAGTCGTGATACTTAGATTTCACTGTCTACAAAAAAAAATAAAAAAATAAAAGGCAGATTTGGTGGTGTCATATTGAATTACTTGAGTATGAGAATGAAAGTATTTAAGGACTTTTTGAAAGAAAGAAGAATATATATAAACAAATAGATAAATTTGAAAATGTTTAATTGTATAATATTTGTATTTGATAATATTTAAAGATATATGTATTTTGGCAAGTAAATATTTTATTAAGGATTGAGATTTTATTGTAGAGAGGGATAAGGCATATGATTAGAATAATTATTAGCAATTATAGAAATAAGATCCTAATAATACTTGTTGTCAAGTATGATAATTATTAGGTAAAAAAGGCTAGATGTATTGTGTAATAATATAATTTGTGAATATTATTAATATTATTTTCTTTCTGAAAAGACAGTTCCATTAAGAGCAATAAAAATAAATAAATTATTAAAATAAGATCCTAAAGTAATAGTGAGTTTTTTCTATAAAATTTGTAAAACTACTTAATTCAAATACATATCATATTTAACAATAATAATACGTTATAGAACAAAAATAATATAATTGTTAAGAATATCAAATTAGAAAGTTTTAAGAATAAATAAGTAATGGATAATAGTTCTCTTTCCTTATTATTTTATAGGGAGAAAATATTTCATTGAGGTGAAATTCTTCGGATTAGTTCTTCCTTTCAAAGCTTTTGTGAGTACTCCTTTCTTTCGAGGTAAGTGGGGATTTAATACACAAAAGATGTAAATTAAAATTATTATAATAATATTATTTTTAGAGATATAAATATGTAAAGTGAATATTAATGCAGCATTTTAAAAAGAAAATTGTTTGTTTTTTACTCATTTGAGGATGAAAATTACTATTTTAATTGAATTATATATAATCTTGGTTTGTGAAAAGTTTTTTACTTTTTTATTTATTTGGATTATCCGGCTGGATAAAAAGTAGTTTTATATGATTACTTTTGAGATTCGCTTTCTGCTTTAATAAAATAGAAAATGTGTGGAGATAAGGATGTTTAAATTTGAACTTTGAATTAAAATATTTGACTCGTTAGTTCCTACCTTAAGGTTTAATCCGAATAATAGTAGATACTATTCAGCCCCTTTGTCAACTGATACATGCTATTGTAATACTGACCTCACATTTTCTTGAAATGGTATAATGTAATTGATTTGAACCTCACCCTCATAGGGCTTAAGAAGTTAGAGGTTACTGAAAACAGTAGTGTTTGTCTCATCCACCTTAAAGGAACAATTTGCGGCAGCACCCATTTGAAAATTCCCACATGATCGGGCACCACATCTGATATTTGATGACCACGAGAAAAACATATTTCTCACAGTAAATGTATTTGATTTCCTCTTGATTTGATATGAAAGTGTTTGAATCGAAATTGATATGAAATTGTTTGGATCATTTGATATGAACTGGATTGAAATGGATGTGAGAGTGTTTTGAAGTATTATTTAGAAGTTATTATCTTCACGTTCCAACTTATTTTTGAATCAAAAGTTTTGATGAAAATCTCCCATTTGTTATATGATTGAAAACATTTCGACCACGAAAACGCATTGGTGGTAGGTGTGTAGTATAGGTAAGTGTGTAGCATTTCCATCACTGGTCTCAACCTCATCCTTAAAATTTCCTCCTCCTCCTCCCCCCTCCCTCCTCCTCCTCCTCCTCCTCCTCCTCTCTCTCCTTCTTCTCCCCTCCCCCTCCCCTTTTCTGCACCTTAGCCCTGCAAGCAGGAGTGACTCGCTAGGACGGAAAATGGTTTATTGTCATTTGTTTAAACTTCGGGGCATGTTATTTAGATGTTAAAGTTGTCTGTCACATTTCAGTTTAGTTATTGGATAAGTACTGGGCTTCTTTTCTTTCTTCACACTACTTCTTTCTTTCGATATGTATTGGTTTCTTAAAGTTGATATTTGAGGATTTAGAAAGTTGCGTGATTACTTCCAACAAGGATTGCAATTGAACAAAAATCCAAAGATAAGGAAGGTTAGTAATGTTCACACTTCAAACCTTCAAGCCAAGGCTTAGGGTGTGACCGAGCGCCATGCCCCTAGAAGTGGGCATATATACAGGTTTCCTTCGGGCGACACTATAGCCCCCTTTGAGGACTCAAGAGAAGATCAATAAAGATTACATGTCCTTGCATGATACTTTTGGTGGTTTCTGCAAGAATGTCACTGGATTATGTACACTCCCGCCTCCTTCCAAAGATGGCATGATGTTCATGTTTTAGATTCGTGGAAGATGAGCTATGGAAATCTTCATGGATATTTCTCAAGATATGATCCAGTTTTATGAAATGTCTAGAAATTTTGGAACAAAGATCGTAGGTGTCAAGACAAGAATTTAGCTCTAAATTGTAAAAATTACCATGGTAACAGAGGGTATTGTCTTGAGGCACAAGATTAGAAGCGTTGCTGGCAACTGCCAGTGTTTCATCATGTGGTAAATTCCTCACTAGTCAAAGGGATAAGAAGTTTCCTAGGACATGCTGGTTTTTACAAGAGGTTCATAAAGGACTTGTAACGCCCCAAAAATACCCTAGAATTTTTATAATAGTTGCAGGTTATATTCGGGTATGAATCAGCCAAACTTGGTTTTTCCGAGAAACTAATAAATGTGAATGTGAAATGAATATGTAAGCATATGATTAAATGTTATATGCTAAATGAGAAATTGATTGAACCTGAAATAAACCTATATAAAATGAATTTATAAATGAGATCCCAAGGCCAATTATGAAAAATGTTCTACACAGAAGTGCCAAAGGTACATGTCCAGAAGCAACATGCAATTTTAACCCAATACTATCAACAGAAGTTCGACAACAGGTGGAAGGCTCAGGTGAAAAGAACATGACATGCAGACCATTCATCCGTAGGATCATCAATAAAACGCCGCTTCTTCGATAATATATAGAGGTATAGAAGATCAGTTTCTTCTCAGAACAATACTTTATGTAAGAGATTCATCCCATCTCCAGCTCTCATTTGACTCCACATGATAATACAAAATAAAGTCAAAGGGCAACGAAGCTTCAAGATTCATGAACAACCTTTACAGTCACAACATTTGATGTCGGTTGACAGAAAAAGTCCCATAATCCAATCCCTGTTGGCCTTATGGCTGGTTTAGGGATGATATTAGATGTTATACAGCTGGTATATGAAGACATATCGGAGTGATTCATGTTTTTGTTTTAGATTTTGGGATTTTTCGGAGAAATCAAAAAGAGAAAACTCGAAAATTGGGCACTTACGGGGGTTTCACTGGGCAATACAACAATAAGGTAGGGAACCCACACCGCTATTTAGACTCCATGCCAAGGTGGCATCGGGATACCTCACTCCATGCATGAGGCCGAGGTTCCAAATGGCACCCCTCAGACGCTTTACCAAGATAGCAAAGCTGCTATGTGCTAAGGTAGCGTCTACGCCACGCGTAGCATTGCTACACCGTATGTAGAAGCATCGGCTCACAAAAAAATTTTTTGGATTTTATTTCCGACGCCGATTCATACACCCACACATCGATAGTTTAAGCGACCCCGACAATGATTAATGGGGGTTCAAATAAGTATGTTAAATGAAACGCATCGCACTTCGCCACCTCTAAAGGAGATCAGAGGCAGCAGTGTGAGATACATTGTAAAATGACATGTGGATTTGCTAATGGCCGAGGATCATCACCTAACTCAGATCTAGATCATATTTTCAACAAAACAATAACAAACAAAGAGATAGATTGGTTTGTTCTAATTTTCCTCCTCTATTCTTTGTTTCAAGATTTGAAATGCTTGTTCTAAATGTATAAGAAAATCATATTGATTTGTTTTAATTGATTTGAGGCAATTGATTGTTAAATGTTTGCATATGAAAATTGAATGAGTAATGAAAATGAACTGTTTATACAAATGTACATCTTGTACTATATTTTGCTATAAAGGATTTGAACACCCTTAATATAATGTTAACCGTTTATTTCACATTAAGGATAGATCGCAGATACCATGTCAAAGTCTTCTTCAAATTAGCAAGACTGTGAACAAACGTATTGGATGTGTCACTCGCCGCTTAATGGGCACGAAATTTCCCTTCAAATGACGTGTTAATCTCAGAGTGTTCACGACTGATTTTTAATAACTACACAACAATAATCCTAATCATATGTGTGGGAAAACAAATACTGTTTTTATACCGTCATAAATCAAGAGATCGCGGCTTGATTCCAATATCCCGTAGACATACCACCGAAAAACGTAGGCACAATAACCCGCGGCGGGCATAACTGGTCCATCACTGTGAGATTGTTGACACATTACAGCAAAGTATTGAAACTGAAAGGAAGGATTGCAATTGAAGGAAAAAGAGCATCATGAAATGCATGATTTGGGTTATAAATGATTTATATATGAAAAGTGTAATATTTGAATGATCAATGAATCACAATGATTAGTTATTAGATATGAAATAAAGATAATGATCAGACGATATCGATCATCCAAAAGATTTAAAAGTTTTGTTTAGTAAAATTGCACGATTTGACTTAACCAAAAAACAAAGAGAAATGGAATTGTATGTAAACTACTAAACATGAAAATTTAACGATTGCTTTTATCACGCAGGTACCGAAGATAGGCAAGATTGGAAGTGGACCTGGAAGTGTAGAGAGGAGCTCAGAGCGTCATTCGTGTTCATGACGGCGATGCTTCTCTGGCCACATCCATCCTCACCATTGTTTAGCATGACACATTGTCTTCTTTGTAAAACGCTGATGCTCCAATCGTAAATTATTTTTTGTACTCTGTATCTCAGTCACATTTTTGAGCATGCGTTGTAAACGGCAAAATGGCTTTGGTTACATATTATTTTGAAAGGAATTACATTGAATTTAAATTTATGGCTTATCTCAAATTGAAATCGCCCACAAAGATTTGCTTAACCTAAAGGTAACACTTCTCGTTTTTGGTAAATGATTTCGATAAAGTAAGATATAGTGCCATCTAGAAAAAATATCTTGATCTCGCCGACCAACAACTGGTTGAACCTAAAAATAAAAGAAAGCGGCAGACTTCCCTCAAAATCTCAGGACCATTATGCGTATCATCGAAAGATGCAAAGTTTTGATTTTGATGAATCATGCAAAGCCAGACGATGAAACAAATTCAGATCGCCATACCATCATGGTGTGTGTAACACCTGATTGGAACAAGGAGTTTGAAATTATGTGTGATACCGCTGAGACTGCGTAATGGGAGAGTCAGATTGTAACAAAGAATCGAGAAGATGTTCATGTCATATACTTATGCCAGTGAAACCTTCAATAGAGGCTAAGAAAACTACTTACAATTGAAAAAGATGCTAGTAATGGTGTTTCGTTGGTGGAAAATTCGTGCCTTACATTTTGGGTCCGATGGGCAGGTATATGTTATAATACACCATCATGTCGCACTAGATATCTCATGGGTTAAGAAAGATGCCAAGCCAAGACTAATCATATGGTGGCATGTGGTGCACATGCCTTCTATTTATAAGAATGATCTAGAAATTGAAGACAAGATGGTGCACAATGTGATAACCATCACTGTCTAGATTGAAAAACTATCAAGAAGAAAATGAAGGCAGTATAAATTTTCCCATGAGCACTATTTGTTATTTAATCCAAAACACCCCAGCGCCACAAATGTACATACATGCCGACATCGTGAATTACTTAGCTTTCAGAATTAAGCCATATAAGAATTTAAAGTAACTAACATGTTAGAAGTCGAGAACTGACAGCGCATTATATATTCGATGATCCATCACTTTAAGAAGAGAAGATATGATTATCGTGGGATGTGTACTTAAACAAAACAAGGTGAAAATTGATAATGTCAGTAATCACCATATGACTTCTTCTTGCAGATAAATTAACCAGCAAATTCCTCCAATCCTTCCAAGTTTATTATTTGGTTTCTATTCAAAAAAGTTAATGCAGAGGCAGGTGTCAAAGAATGGGCAACATAAGCGTAAGAAATGAGATGCCCCATAAACCGTAGTGGTGTAGATTTTTATGCTCGTGGAATAGACTCATGGACCTTTCCAATCATTATTTGGAATTTATATATTATCCGAGATGTGGATTATGTATCCAAATGGGTGGAAGCAATATCTTGTCCCAGAAATGATGCTAATACAATGTTGGGTTTATACAAAGAAATATTTTGAGCAGATTTGGAGAACCCAGAACAATCATTAGTGATGAGGGAAGAAAATTTTCAAACAATTTTTTTGCAAAACTCATGAGCGAGGTGGCGCCGCACATGTGAACGTAACAACAACAACAACAACAAATAACAAGGGGCTGATCGCTTGGCAGGTATTTACCCTTAATCAAATGGGCAAGCGTGAATCACATAGACAAAAGCAAAAATTATGGAAATGAGAATATGGCGATGTGGATCGGTCTATAAAGTAGACAGATGCCAGCTTTATGTAGTAGAACTACTTTTACAACCTCCCGTCGGGAACATCCCCATAACTGGTTTGAAACTGGGTCATTCACTGAATCAACAAACACAAAGCCATGCACATAAAAAGGAAACTGAATTGCATCTCTTGCTACCATGCAATAGATTACTCCAATGAACGAATTGAAGAGTTAGAAGTGAAGCCAGAAAATGCTGGAATCTACAAAGATAAGGAAAAGAAGTCGCATGATCAAAGATTCGAGGAAGCAAATTCAAAGTACAGAACAAGTCCTATTAGCGTTACTCTCTCAAAGCGTTCGCCGTTTGTAAAAACTGGTTTCAAGATAGAAAGTAGGTCTTTGGCGGTATAGTAGCTGCACACTTTGATGTTAGACACGAAAACCTAATCCGAAGTGAGTTTAAAGTGAATTTATTTTGTGATCAAGCATTATCTCAGTTAATATTACATAATGAAGACTATAGTTCCAGATTTTGAAGAGATATTTTATAAAAACATTTATGCAAATTTTTAATCAGAGATATTAAACTCGAGTATTTCTTGGGAGGCAACCCCGTAAAGAACCGAGTAATTTCTTCACTAAGTACTAAGTTTAAGTACAATTTATGTGTCGAAGTTGGGTTTTAATTTTTGCTGAAATGATTATGAATTTTGTTAATTTTTCAAGACAGTGAAGTTGTACTAGAGATGGATTTTATTTAGAATCATTCATTCTCAAATTTATCATCAAAGTGAACTACAAGGGGGTTTCTCTTTTCCTTAATTTGGTCTTGGTAAATGAGAATGAATAGTTAGTTTGGGAATGCAATTTTTTTAAAAGAGCAAAGAAATTTTAAACAACTTTGTCATGTCATATTCCTACTACCTTGTTGATAAGCAAATAAGAATCAACATATTAAGTGAAGAAATGAAATGTGATTGTTCAAACTTGAATTGAGGTTCTTAATGATTAGATTTGTTTTCACAAGTATGATTCTAGTGGGATGAAATATCGTGATAATTATTATTTATGGTGTTACATGATTGAAGATGTTAATCGTGAATTATGAGGAAACATATAAAGGACAAGGTAACAACATCTTCAGATGTCGTGTGTTCATTGTTTCGACTACAGGACACTGGTACTTTTTGTCATGACTGTGGGGTGAGTGCAATTAGCCTATTTAGTCATAAGAGCATGTTAGCGTTATACTTCTTTGCTGTCCCGCAGAACATTATATCGTTTTTTTAGAATAATGAACTAGGTCACACATTATTTCTTTATAAACGCGACGTCACAAGAACAATGGCGCCAAAACTGGGATTCGAAGAAAGTGTTTGTCATACATAAGCAATAATTCTGAACTCACACTTAGAGGTGTCATTATTCTGTTTTCCGTCGCGAACAAAGGATGAACCTAGCCTTAATTTGATTGCAAAAAATATGTCATGACATTATTTCTCAATGTCATGACATAAAAGTAAAAAGAGAATAAACCATAGGTTAGTTTTTGTCGCAACATTTAATGAGGGCACAACAAAACTTTTGGCTATAAATAGAAAATTTTTGAAACCTAAAAGGCCATCTGCCTCAAAAATAATCAACTCACTCATTCCTCTTTCTTTTTCACCAAATTCTCAAGAAAAACTGACTCTAAAAATCTTCTAACTTGACTATGTATGAGCTACTTTAATTTGTCTAATCCTAATCTAAATGATGGAAGAGTAATGAAGTTTAGAGGGAGGAAGAAGTGGTCCAAGCAACATAGGCAGAAACAGGATAGGAAGAAGAAAGAGCTGAAGCAAGAGCAAAGATTGAGCAGCCAATTGAAGAAACCATAAAGGGGAGAAGAGGAGCTGAAGAAGCTAGAGTTGAGTGAAGGGAAGAAAAAGAAAGCGATTTGGTTTCAGAGCATGCTTATTTCGCCTGGAGGGACAAATTGCTGCACAGAGATTTCATTGGTAAAAGAGGTTTCAGCAAGTTGATCTCACCATTCCAAGAAATAATTCAGAGCAAATGATGACATCTCTTTTATGAGCATAAGGCTCCTGGATTCGTAGATGTAGTGAAGGAATTCTACACAAACATGGTGGGAATGAAGGACAAGACAATGTATGTCAGGAATAAATGGATTTCATTTAGCAGGGAGGAGATTGACAAAACTTACAATCTGAACGAGAGGAAGAATGGTTCAAAGTTCAAGAGACTACTAAAAGAACCAGACTTCCAAAAAATGTTGATCTGTTGACTGATGGTAAAGAGAAATGGAATTGCACCAGAAAGAACCCACATGAGTCCATGCACATGAGAGAAGGTAAGTTCATTGACTGAACAAAGCCAAGGTCCTGCTTTATTTCCTTCAAGCCGCCTTATTTTACCTTCTAAGCATTCAGTACACGTGAAAATGAGGTAGTACTTTTGTATGCCATCCTGAATGGGTACAAGTTTAGTGTTGGAAAAATCATAGAGAACTAAATTCTGAGTTATTACAAAGGCAGCTACAAGGGACTAGTACCTCATCCAACATTGATCAATAGGCTATGATTTGGGGTGTGTATGAGACTAGAGGAAGAGCGAAGAGACCTGGTCTCAAGACCCTCACCTCCTCGACATTGACAGAGTAATATGCGGCCTAAGAACAGGCAAAGAAAAAGAAGAAGAAGTCGAAAAGAGATTTAAAGAAATGTCAACATGGAAATAGATCAAATACAGCTTGATAGTGCAACTCAAGAGCATTTACAAAGGCAAGAAGGTTTGAGCCCTATTTTGACAGTATCTCCATATTTAAGACAATACCATCAGGAGCACAATCCAAAGCTCAAAAGCATCAAGGGAATCTATTACAGAATCGATTTTCGAGATGCCGAAAGTTACGAGACAGAGCAAGAAAGGATAAATTGATATAAGATCCAACTCTAGTTGCTGGATGAGTACATGGATGCTGTTAAAAATAAGAGATTGTGGAATTTGAGGAAGCACTCAAGATAGAGAAGAGAGGTGGAAGAAGGGAGAGAACACAGAAAAAGATCACATACAGGTCACATCCACGAGATAAAGAATTTAGATCAGAGAGAGATGATATGGCGTGGATGCAGACACTTGCCCAGAAATACAGAGACAGCAGTCTCGCAGAAAAGTGATACAAACAGTCCCCAATATAGAATGGACCTGGTAACGATTTATCAACATACTTCAAAGGATCGCCTGTGGTGAGTTCGAGAACTATAAACCTATCAAGGCAGACAAAATGATCTCACTAAATAGATGGAACTTTCAATGGAGTGGTTTGCATTCAATAGAACTGAAGAAGGAAGCAGGTCCAAGCAGCCACAAGTCCAGATCCCTAAATTCTCCCCTTCTGCAGCTGGTTACAAATTTGAATCAGTTAATCTGAACCATTCCCATAGGCATGACAGAAGAAGGAAATAACTTGCCATGTTGTCTCTTCCCTTTTCCCTCTTTGTAACCAATTCTCTTATACCTGAAATCTTAAATAAAAATTCTTTCATGGTTGGTAACCATTCTCACTTGCACTTCTTGTGATTATTTATTTTCTTTCCTTGATTTTAAATAAGTGTAAATTGATGACTTTTAGTTTATAGCTTTGCTAAATAATGGAGAAACCAACTTTCGTGGGTTTGAATTGTTGAATGAGTTGTGAATTGTTTGGCATAATTGGAATGATGATGGAATTGAATTGTTGCTATGATAAATTTCTCTAAATTGAATGGTTGATTTAAATAAGCTTTCAACTTGTAAAATAGCACAATAACATATCCAAGAACCAAACAAGAATTTGATAGATGAATTGAGGTAGGATGAAATGAACTGAAAGAAGAAAGTTGTAAAGATATTAATGAATGTGGGCTGAATCCTCAAGAGTAAGGAAGAGATTGCAAAAATCGATGGAACAATTTAAGACCATGATTATGTTTTTGTAAAATGTACTTAGTTATTATGAATCCTGACATAACACTCACATGGTCAAAAGGTATCTCCTTAAAAACAATCTGTGCAAAGATTAGGACATCTTTAGTATCTATGACAAGCAAATCTCCAAATGTCCTAGAACTTGTTAGATTATTAGTCAAGGCTTAAATCCTGGGTTTACAATTAATTTAAGAAATGATATAGGCCATTCCCCGAAGATCGAACCTTTCAAAGCCTACCCTATTATATGCATACAGTGCATACACATTAAGTTCCTTATTTGAGCTAATAGCCAATTTCATATCAAATTCAAAGAATGAAAACCCAGATCCTCCCTCAACATAATCCTACTGTAGGGCAAGAACTAACCCTTAATTGCCCATATTACATGACAAGTACATCAATGATAGAAGAAGACAAGTTTGGGGGAATACTTTTTCAAATTATGAAGAAGGATAAGAAGGGTTGAGAAAAGGAAATCAATTGAGTTGAGGAAAGATGAAAAGAGTGAAGAAAAGAAGCTGTGAAAAGAAAAATATCAAAGTGGAATGAGTTTGGCCTTGTAGCCTTCCTCCCTCGAACAATTAAGTTCTGTGGGTGTTTCAGAACACCTATGTACCTAATGCCAACTAGTATGGAGTTGCCGACCCAAAGTTCATTAAGGGTGGTAGAGCTTAAAAAGGCAAAACATTGCATTATTCCATAAACCTTGATAAAGATGAAAAATGAAAAAGCTTCTAAGATGAGGAGGAGAATTTATAGTCTGAGTGTGGTCAAGAAAAATACCACAATAGAGAGTATGCAAGAATATGCACCAACCCAAATGGGGAGGTTAGAGAATTGACATCAATGGAAAAATCCAAGATGCATAATGAAGTGCATGTCAAGTTGTGTGAAATCCGGGTAAAATCCGAGCCTAAATTGTCCAATTATCTACCCAACTACCTAAGCCATCATTATGTAAGCCTGGGTGACCTAATTAATTTGAATGTGGTATATGTTACATTAGTGGAGATTAACATGACAAACAAGCATATGAGACTTTAAAGAATAAAGGAGAAGAATGATATTCAGTATTATTTTAGAAGATTAACTAATCCTCTATGAAGAAGAGAGAAGACCATCACACACCCATAAATCGTGGTTGAATACCTGAATTGTTTCATACTGGCTTAAATTGTTTGGTCGCTTAGTGAACTTAATTGAAAATCTTCTTGATTCTAGATTGGAAATATGTTTAGAAATAATTTTACAACTAACTTATGTTTCCTACCAAATTGTGGATTCAACATAAAAATATCATAAAAAAATAAATGCTAAATTGTTTGAGGACAAACAAAATTTTCTTTTCTTTGCTTGGGGACAAGCAAAACTTTAAGTTTAGAGGAATTTGATGAGTCCTAAACTCATCTATTTTTAGTCCATTTTTCTCGCATTTTTTCTATAGTTATGAGTCATTTTAATAGTGATGATATTTATCAACTTTGTGTTTTTGTATGTTTTAATTGAAAAGAGAAAATTCAAACAAGGAAAAGTGTAAAATGGCCAAGGCGTAAACTTCAGAAATGCACATAGTTTCATAATGTCGCGACATGAATCTTAGTAGAACCAAAAGAAGCTATGTTGCAATAGGCACTTATGCAGAACAAAGATCAAACTTAACTTTGCCGAACAAGATTGTCACGACATCTTTGCACAATCCTCTCTTCTTTCTTTTCTTTCTTCTTCTTCTTTCCTCTTCTCTCTCTCTCTCTCTCTCTTCTCCTTTCTCTCTCTCTCTCTCTCTCTCCTCCCCTCTGAAAAAAAAAATTTTTTTTTTTTTTTTTTTTTTTTTTTTTTTTTTTTTTTTTTTTTTTTTTTTTTTTGGCAACAGGCAAGGTGCCATAATATGAGAGAGAGGAGATTGACTAAGAAATGTTGTAGACAAAAAGAAGTGAGGTTACAAAGGGAGACATAATGGAAGCCGAAGACAAACTTTTTTATTTCACATAAAAAGACAACTCGTTGCAACATTGATACAGTAAATGGGCGTGGAACTTGTTGCGACATTTTTAAACTCTATCACCCACATGCAAGAAGTGAAGACATAGCCAGTAAAAGCTTTACACAACGTATTATCAACCATGTCGCGACAATAACATTGAAAGGTAAGGCAAGACAACTTCAGATCACGACACGGTAAAATAGTCTTTATGTCATGACAAAATGATTAACATAAAGTTGACGTGAATTCTATCACGACAAAGAAATATATTGTTGCGACAAAAGCTAAGAAGCATTAAAAGATGAATGTTGTGACGCAGAAAAGTATGTCGCTACATAATGAAGAACTGAAGGAAAAAACCTCTGTCGACACAATGATCGAGTAATGGCAATAGAGTTTTGTCTCAATAATCAAATTTATGTCGCGAGAATAAAAGCTGCAGAGTAAGAAATTCCTGTCGCGATAGAAAATGGAAGAGAAATGAGATAAGCCAAGAAAATTTGTCATAGTTGAAGATTTCTCAATGTTGCAACAAACGTCGTGAGTGACAAAGGTCAAAATAAAGAAATATGTCGCGACATCATTAGAGTCTATCACGATGAACAACACAACATGCAATGTGAGGAAGTTTTTGCCGTGGATAAAAGACAATCACACGAGATAAAGGTTGAAAAGAACTATTAAAAGAATGTCGTGAACATAGCAAAGAATGTTGCAACAGTTGAAAAGTCGGAGGTCGAGGACTCATTACCGACAAAAGAAAACTTATGTCGAACAAAGATGGGAAATGAGATAATAGAAGACTGCTGCCATGCTGTAATTTATGTTACAACATTCGAACTGCTTATGTCACAATAATAAGCAAGGCTGAAAGATAAGAAGTTTTTGCTCACTTACAGAGATTTCATGTCGCAACATTTTTAGGAGCAAAATAAAGAATGATAAGTTGATTGCAATAAAGTTTCTTATGTCACAACACAACATTTGTGACACCACATTGGATGCAAGCCTTCGTGAGAACTAAGTCAGAATAAATCCATGAAGAAAGCACAAAATTATATCACGGAAGAAACTTTAAGCCACGAAAAGGGTTGAGGAACAAAGATGAAAACTATGTCGCGACAGAATTTTCTATGTCACGACAAAACAACCTATTAGGCCAGAATTTTGGCGATCCACAATACTCTAGCCTCATAGCGCGGACCATCATTTGAAAATCTATAACGACGATCTAAGGCACTGCGCACCGCGAAACCAGAACTCGGTGTAGCTGGAAACTCCCTTTGTATATTATTTTTCTTTTCTTTCATTTAGTTTTTAGAGTAACATTTTAGTTAGTTTTTCTTGGAATTGAGCAATGATCTGGTGCTATGTTTCAAGTTGGTTTTCTATGTAAAATTATGTTTTTCATTACTATTTGATTTAATGAATTTGGAAATTTTATGGAGTTCATCTATTTCAGTTCATTAGTAATTTCAATGAATTTACCTGATTAGTTAGTCATTGTTCTTTATAAACCAGTTTGAAAGACTGAGCTCCATCTGGGATTGGATCAATGTTACTTATTTTTTTCTGCTAAACTTGAAAGAATGTCATAGTTCGAAATCCTGAATTTATTTAAGTGGTATTGTTCTTGAAGTTGCTTATTCAGAATATTAGTAGTGTGTACCTAGAAAAGGACTCAGATCTTTGCTCGATTTCTAGGAAGCCCCTCGAGTGACACAGAGAGAGATGGAGATTCCTCGAGAGTATGTAGCAGTTATTTTTAAGATGCTAGACTAATATTATGGAACTAATGAACTTTGAAGGACTACTTCGACAAATCATTGCTTTACTCATGGTGTGAGGATTAGTCGGATGATATATCAATTTAATTGATCAAAGGTTTCTCCTCTATCTGATGAAAGAATCTTAATCCCATGTTAGCTGAGATCTAATCAAGGAGACATAGAATTTTGTCATATTCGATGGATAAGATGCCAATTAAATTAGGGAAGGCTTGCATTATCCTCCGCTTCATAGGTGCGCTTTAATATCCTAAGAAAATGGTGTGAAGTACTCGAGAAGGAAAATACCGTATCTTAGAAAGTTGATTATATTCTACAAGAACTGATTAGACTCATGTGTTCTAAAGGAACATGGACCTCTAATTAGTAGAAATGTAAGGTAGGTAGGAGAAATCCAAGCTATACTACTTTACCTTGACAAGTTCAGATTTCAAACTCATGGTCGAATCCAATGTTATAAATGATACGTAAATTGATAATTATACATTGAACTTAATCCCAATGTTACTTACCCGCAGAATCCTTCAATCCAATTATTTTAAATTCTTTATACATAAGTTATAGAGTGTAGTTTAGTTTTTACCTTCCTTTAGTTTAAAACCAAACCACTTTTAACTTTGAGTTCGGGGTTAGCAAGGATCTTGAGTAGATGGGGTAATTGATGTTTAGATTTTTCATCAATCCTCGTGGGAACGAAATTTGGACTTAAATCCACTTTTATTACTTGTATGACCTGTGCACTTGCAGCGATCTAGACCAAAACACATTTCAAATGAAGCCCTCTCATTCAAGGCAAACAATATATTTTATATCTAAAAGTCAACAAGTTTTTGTAAGTTGCTGCCTGACCTGATCTAGTTCTTGGTGGCAATGTTAGAGAATTTGCGATCTTCATATTTGTATGTACAAAATTAGTCAAAAGTGTGAACAAATCACATTCATCTATCAAGAAGGAACCAATAACCCTAATGTACCACCTGAGAATTTGTGGTATGCATATTTGGGGAACTCTTCTACATTGCCAATCATCATCTTAACACCACTAACTAAAGCTTAAGAGGAAAAGTTGTTGAGGATATTAAGGGATCACAATGCTGCTATTGGGAGGTCACTAGCCGACTTGGAAGGAATTCGACCTTCTATGTGCATGCATCGTATCTTGTTAGAAGACGATTACAAGACGTTAGTGGAAGCACAAAGAAGACTGAATCCTACAATAAAGGAAGTTGTCATAAATGATGTTTTGAAGTGGTTGGATGCTGGGGTAATCTACCCCATTTCCGATAGCCGATGGGTAAGCTCAATACATGTAGTTCCAAAGAAAGGTGGAAACAATGTTGTGAGAACTGAAAAGAACGTTTTGCTTCCTTCAAGAATGCTGATCGATAGAGGATCTCACATGATCACAAAAAGTTAAATAAGGTTACCCAGAAGGGACCACTTCCCCTTCCTTTCTGGGGATGATGTCGAAAATTAGCTGCAGACATGATTATTACTACTTTCTAGATGGATACTGCTACAATCAGATAGTCATCGCACCCGAGGACCAATATAAGACAACCTTTACATGTCCCTACAAAATTTTAGAGATTCCAAGAGATGCCTTTAGGGTATAATGGCCTGTGTACTTTTCACAATGGCATAATGGCCATATTCCTGATATAGGAGAGGACACCGAGGTCTTCATAGATGACTTCTCAATAGTAGAGCCTTGATTTGGATAATTCCTTTTCTTAAGAACCCGAGAGAGCGGTAATATTCAACGTAGAGGAGACTAGCTTGGTTTTGAAATGGGAAAAGTTTCACTTTATGGTACGCAGCTGTATTGTCCTCGACACAGAATCTTCAACAAGGGGAATAGAGAGGTGGATAAAAACAAAAAATATAAATCATTATTAAGAAGGTCACCCCACTTCACTTAAAGTAATATACGCCTTCTTGGGACATGCTGGGTTCTATAGAAGTTTCATCAAGGACTTTTCCAAAATAGCTAACCCCCTCTCTAATCTTCGCACAAGGTGTCTTCGACCTTACGAGCAATCGAATCTCAAGCCTTTGTACTCCAAAGGATAAATTACTTTAGAACCCATAGTAGTCACAATTCATTGAGCCGCCGAGCTTATGTGCGATGTAAGTGACTGCGCGTGGGAGCGTTGTCAGCGTAAAAGCGACGTAGTTTTTTATGCTATCTAATACGCAGTTAAAACGCTGAACTGCTATCAACTTTAATCTGGTGAACTACAAAAAAAAAGCTGTTAATGATAGGTTATTTTTGATAAGTTTCGCCATACTTGATTAGAGAGAATTAAAGTGAATAACACACTCACCACCGACTTTATAAAGGGCCCTCACTAAAAAGGATGCAAAACTGTTGCCATTAAGGTGGGTACTTCTACTACAAGAGTTTGATGTAGAAATCAAAGACAAGAAAGGAATAAAAAAATTAATGGCAGATCACCTCTCCAAGCTTGAGGGTCCAAAGAATGAAGTACAAATTAATGACAACTTTCCTAATGAGCAACTGTTAACCATACTGATTCGAGTCACACCACTAAGCCAAACTATAAATTACTCAGTACCGAAGGTAAACAATCCCCCTTCGAAGTTCACCTTATCAACAAAAGCAGTTAAGTTTTCATAAACTTAAAGCATTATTGGGATGAACCATTTCTTTTTTACAAACACCATGTTTGATTTAAATAATTAGAAGGTGCATACCGGAGGAGGAAATGGGGAACATACTCATTCATTGTCATTCCTTAGATTGTGGGGGACATTTCGAAGGGAATAGAACAACTGCCAAGGTGCTTCAATCATGATTTTATTGGCCTAGTATGTTCAAGGATGCCCATGCGTTTGTTTCTACTTGTGACATGTGTCAAAGGATGGGCAATATTTTAAGAAGAGATGAGGGTCTGTTAAAGGGTATCCTGGAGGTTGAATTATTTGATGTTTGGGGGATAAATTTCATGGGACTCTTTTCCTTCTTCCCTGATAAACAATAATACATCCTTGGCACAACATCAGGTTCATGAGTAGAGGCCATCCCGACCTGTACCAATAAAGTAAAAGTGGTGATCAATTTCCTCCGCGGAAATATCTTTAGTAGATTTGGAACACCCAAGGCATTGGTAAGTGATGAGGGTAGCCACTTATGCAATAGACTTGTTGAGAAGCTCCTACTCAAGTACGAAGTACGCCATAAAATTGTGTTAGCTTATCACTCTCAGACTAATGGGCAAGCAGAAGTCTCTAACAGAGAGATAAAAACTATTCTTGAGAAAACAAAGTTGAATGGGCTCTGAGGTTGATTGGGTGAAAGAAGACTGACGACGCACTATGGGCATTCTGGACCGCCTTCAAAAAGCCAATAAGGATGTCTCCCTATAGGTTAGTTTTTGGAAAGGTTTGTCATCTACCAGTGGAGCTCGAACACAAGGCCTATTATGTAACTAGAAGGCAATATGGATATGAAAGCATCTGGGAATAAATCACTTCAACCTGCTGAATTAGACTTAACTGAGAACTAGAATGATACTTAGAAAGCCAAAATTAAGGGGCGAATGAATTAAAGTGTGGCATGATAAGCATATGGTTTAGAAAGAATTCGAGCTAGGAAAAAAGGTGCTATTATTCAACTTTAGATTGAGGTTGTTCCCAGGAAATCTAAAATCAAGGCTAGATTTGTGTTTTGAATAACCCAAAGTTCTACCTTATGGAGTTATTTAGATCATGTAACTTGAAAAGGAACTTTTAAAGTAAACGGGCAAAAGACTAAGCGGATATTATGTGTGGTGACATCAATATGTAGAAAGTCGTTTGTTATCGACACTCTAAGTAAAAAGAGTAGAAGAACACAATTCATTGGATTCTTATCGCCATGGAGACATAGCTTGGTCAAGCTAACAACATTAAACAAAGCACTACTTAGGAGGCAATCCAAGCATTTTGTAGTTTTTCTTTTTTTACTTCAGCCTTAAGTGTTTTTAATGAGTGTTTTTTGTTATAATTTTGGAAATTTAAGTTTTCTTGGAGTTCATAGACTATAACCTAATCGTGTTTTCTTCTTTTGTTGTGGTTCATAAAGTTCCGTTGAAGCCACGGCGAGGGGTAGTTTTGAGTAGTCTATCGTGCTCTAAAAGTGTGGAAATTCATGTAGGGAGTTTTCTAGCACTTAGAAATTTTTTTCCAAAAGCCATCTTTTGAGCTCTTTGGAACGTCGCAAAGTTGGGTCTCAACATCGCGACGTTAGATGAAAAGTGAAAAAATAGCCTTCTGGAACATTGTGATATTTGTATTCTCCTGAACGCGCGATAGATTGCTTCAACATCGCAACGCCGCTTAAATTTTCTGGCCACTTATAAACGTCGCCGACGTTGCCTTATTTTAAGACCAAGAACGGTCATATTTTTGGGCATGTACATTTGAAAACCCTAGACTCTCTCATTTGATCTTGTAGATTCATCCATCAACGATCTTCTTAATGCTTTCTAAGCTGATTTTGAGTGCCCTAGATTGCTTAAGAACATCCTTTGATCGAAAATCCCTAGGGTTCTTTCATCCATCCACTGTGATTTTGGCCATTAGCTTTTGAGGATTTAATGATTAAGGTAAAATGCTAAAATTTTGGAGGACTTTGGCTAGATTTACTTATGAAAAAGAGAGGGATTGTGTGTGTATTTGTGTTATGTGTTTTCTAGGTTTTCTGGGTGAAGAATAGTAAGCTTAACGTAATTCGCTAACCTGTTTCGATAAATTACCAGTGACAAACTCGTTAGTCGCTTTTGCTACCCAAGTGTAATTTGATCACATTAGGAGTTTAAGTCATGTTTGGTGTTGATTAAGCAAAGCTCAGAATCACTATCCCAAACCCCAACGCACTCATAGTAACCATGTCATCCAAAGACAATGGAATGAAGAGAAGAAGAGCAGAGAGGAACAACAAACATGATTATTTATCATGTGAGAAGTTTGTCAATGAGGTTGCGACTGAGAAGTTCGGCCTTATTTCTAAGAATAGGCCGTTCATTAAGGAAAAAGGATTCCATCACCCAGATGATTGCTTCCGGAAAACCATTGCGAATAAGGGGTGGAAGACACTGTGCCAACCCCCAAGGTCAACTGCCACAATGGTTGTGCGAGAATTTATGCTAACTTAGCAAAGACATACAAGGTTCAAAAGGTTAGGGTACAAGGGGTCTTGGTAGATTTCAACGTGAATTCTATCAATGAGTTCTATAATCTAGAGATGGTAAACAATGAAGCTTATGATAGCTGGCAGAAAACCTCACTACCCCGAGAGGTGCTGAAGTTATCACCAAATGGCCAAGGGGAGTGAAAAGTTAACAATGAAGGGCATGCGGAGCACTTCAAGGCTAAACATTTAGCCTACATCCCTAATTTATGGCATCACTGCATCACTTCATCACTTCACGTCTCCTTCTGACAACTAATGTGTGTGAAGTGACAAATTTCTTGTTTATTGATTATAAGATCATTCAAGATGCATCGCATTTGATGTGGTCCAAGTTATGAGGATGCTATCCTTTATAACAAGACGTGAAGATGAACCTTGTGGGCAACTTTTCTTAATTTACGGATTACGAAGTTGTAAGTGCCTTCTTGGAAAGCACAAGGCTTAGATACACTGACATAATTGTAGTAAAGAAAAATAAGCCGAGTGTGCCAACGTCGGATGTGGTATACGATTCGTGAGAATGAACCTCTGATGAAGAAAAGTCGGGCAGGCCTATCAAACCTCGTTGGCATGAGAGAGGATGACAAACGCAGAAGCGGCCATTCGTCATCTAATCCTCAAATTTCTGTCGCATACACTCCACATCTCATGAGGATGATACTCACCCTCAACCCATCGAGGATTAAGTTCAAGACCACCATGAGGTTCAGCGCATTGGCGGATGAAACCCGCGGAGGATCGTTCCCAATGAGCGCAGAAATGGAAGACAAAGGCTGCGATGAGCACGCCTAAGCAACCAAGAAATCATCAAGCAGCATCTTGCTCAGATCCTTGCTTATTACATGCCACCGCCACCGCCACCGCCATAGTGATCCTTGAGAACACTAGGGGAGTTTTCTACACCCTCCTTTTATTTTTCATGCCATTAAGGACAATGTCCATTTCTAGTTAGTGGGTGTGTGGGTGATCGGGTTCGATGTCATGTGCGTGCTCGGGTATGTGCATGGGGCATTTAGGTAGTATTGCGGCTTAAAATTCACTGGCTCTTATGCCTGGAGCTTTGTCAGTAATAACATAGTTTAGTTTTTATGCTTTTAGGATGATGTGCATGTTTTATGTTTTCTAGCATGGTTGTGCTTAGGGTGTCCTGTGTGAGTTTGATGCCATGGCTACTAATAGAAGGTCATTTTGAACATTTTTTGTTTCAAAGATGCCAAGTGTAAAATGGAAATGGATCCTTAGGTTTTCAAATGATCTGGAATTGTAGGCTTGAAAGATTGGGGTGACTTAGCTAGTCCCTCTCCGTGTTTCAAAACGCTATTTCGGGCGAGAGCCCTACACACACATGTTTGATCTCCTAGATGGACCTGTGGTTCTAAGCCCTTTACTTTAAATCTACTAGCTCAGGGATTCTACCACCTAAGTAATGGGACACCTTCGCAAAAGAGGATTGTCATTGAGCCCTAAATCAAAAAGAGAAAAATTCAAAAACAAGAGAAAATAGTGAAAAAGAAAAATGTCATAAAGATGTTAGAATAAGAGGGATCATCCAATTGGAATCTTGGGCACAGTCCGAGGTGATTTTCAAAGCCTAATGCCTTGAGCCACCGGTTGGAGCCATCACATCACTTACTCGGCGACAGGATAGGTGATGAATCATCTACAACCCAGGTCTTTTAAGTTTACCCAGTGTTCGAGGTAAAGTTCAAGGGGAACTAAATGTTCGATGCCCCCTTCAATTAATCGGTGGGAGTCGCTTTAACAATCCTCGCTACGTGGACACTCCGGCTTAAACTTATAGGCACTGTTTTCTTTCATTTTAGGTAGTTTAATGAATAAAATGGGGTATGTTCTCATCCTTTCTAGCGTTGACTCTTCCAAATAGGTGAGTTGAGCTTAATTTGGGGGTGTAAGAACTCGATATACATTGAGATCATGATTCAACTGCATTTAGATTCTTGGGAAAGGTCATTGAGAATTTGGGAGGTTTATTTGTCGGGTCAACCATTCTTCTTTCATTAAATAATTCTTAGAAAGCAGAATGGCTTAGTGGTTAGTATTGCTAAGTCGTGTTCATTTTGGTCCTTCCTCTAAGCATCATGTGTATCATACTATTTCATTATGTTTTGGTGTGTTATTATTGCGTGGGGACAAGCAAAGCTAAGTTCGGGGGTGTGATATATCCAAACACACATCTGTAATTCTCGCGGTTTTAGTGTGTTTACGTTTCAGTTTGTACTTAAATAGGTGGTGTTTTTCTTCGCATCTAATATTTGGTTTTATCTTTGGTCTTTCAGGTAAAATGGTACAATTGTAGGACAAGTCGGGAGATCAAGATGGAAGAATGCATAACTACCCCAACGCCGACGCGGTAATCGCCATCAAAGTGACCACTCATTTGATCGAACGCTAGCACGTGCTCCAACGCCATGGTCATGGAGCTGTTTGCTAAATTTTTTTAGAATAAAAGCGAAAAGGCATAAAAGAGAAGGGGAGACGACATACGGACGCAAAGAGGAGAGAAGGCGAAGACCCGGATCATAACAAAGTTTCTTTGTTGGATTTACTCTTTTCCTATCTTTCTTATTATAGTCTATGATCTCTGGCAAACATAGATGTATTATTTATCGACATGAACTAACTCAATAGGTTAGTTTTCATGTAACCTTAATCCTCGATTGATGGATTAGCATTCATTTATATTCAAGTTTATTTCTTGCAATTATTGAATGTCTTATCTCTATATGAAATTCATGCTTGTACTTGATCAATATGGGCTTGCCTGGTTAGGTTTTGAGATGGAGAAATGATAAACCCTAGACACAAGAATAAGATATCATATAATCAATCAAAGAGTAGAGATACCATGATTTTTTATAATGTGTTAATTGGTAGTTTTCTAGGTAATGCATCCGAATAGTCTTTAGGTTTGAGGTGATGTGTAATACAATCCACAATAGATAGGTGTTCAATGCTCTTAGAGAGATTGATGCATATGTGATCAAACTCAAATATCAATAAATGCAAGTGGTATAATTGAGTTACGCTTTTTAAATATCCATCAACCGTGATCAAGAAGCCAAAGGTCCTTACATATTTAATTAATCGAAAGAATACACCTTAGTCAAGTTTTTAGTAAATTACTAGGAGAATCTATAGTCTTAAGTTGATAGATCTAAATAATAATAGGGTAAATTGGTTTGGTAGTTGACACCTAAACTCCTTGTGGGACGACCTTGACTTATCACTAGACTACTTATACTCGAATACTCAAAGGCACCTCATGGAACCGTGGATTTATATAGTGGTTAGCCGCCTCGTCAAAGGGAATAAAGAAACTGTGGTGCACACATGTTCAGCCAATCACTTCTGTCTCCTTCTTCCATCGTTAACCTCGCGTCTCATACCCTTTGTCCACGCTTCTCCTGCTTCTCCCTTATGTCTCAAAGTATTCTTTTATATCGCCCCTCGGGACTCCACTGTATTCATATACTGGGTCAGAAGTTTCACCATCACAACGAAGCAAGCAGGATGCAAGAGTGATCGTCACTACGAGAACATATTCAACAGAGCGTGACCTGCATGCCACACAACCTCTTGATACAGGACTATAGTTTCAGAGCTCACTCACTTGTTCGACGCAATGAGCTCCTCTTCGTCGTGAAGCTCGTCACATAACGCATTGTGACTCCGCTATGGTAAGAAAATTTTCCTTCTTGTGTGGAACCACGAAATGTACTTAGAACATGCTTGAAAATAGTGAGGAAAGCTTCTAAATGCAGAGAGAAACATATGCAATTCATAGTACTTATAGCTCATCACTCTCTAACTTAGATTTGCCATTCTAAGCAAAGAAAATACATGCGGTGAAATATACCATTGATAGATAAGGATGAGAGCTTAATTTTTTGAGATACACACAAGGAATTTATAGGACTATAGCATTCTTTGCAAGCAATATCCTTAAATCGATTCATGAGTCTCATGCATTTTGGTCACTTTAAGGCTTTTAGGATCTAAGCAACATGGTGAATATAACTATTCAAAATGTCACACTCTCAATTGATCCTTTCCCATAAGAGTCCAGTGAATGTATAATTTAGGTCCCTCCTATATACATAGGCACCAACTTCTCGCACCTCATTGAACCATTTTGTCCCCCTACTCCTTATACATGCTAAGAACGCACCCATGTCAGGCGTTTTTATTTTTGAGTTAAAGGTAGGGATGAGTTCAAGACATTTAGTGTGATGTCCTCAGAAGGGATCCGCTGGTGACTCCCACCACTGGTTAAGGCAATTCAAGGATCAATTAGATTCAAACTTCACCCCGACGTCACTCTAATTAAGCTAAAGCACCACATTAAACTAATCCCATCTTTGTCTCCTTATAGCGAGTAGTGAAGTCAATGACCCCACTAATTGTCTTAGGTATTAGGCGGAATAGACCCCTCAGACTGTGCTCGAGATTTCGATTGGGTTTAACCTCTTATGTTCATTGATCTCACACTCTTTTCTTTTCAAGTTAGGGATTTATGGCAATCCTTTTTTCTAGGTGTCTCAACTCTTTACAAGGAGTGGTGGATTACATTATTCTTATTGGAGGAGTGTCAATTGTTCTAGGCATACAAGAGGGCCCTAGTGTGTATGTGTAAATCCAGGTTCACCTCATAGGAAATATTCATTAAGATACAGAAAAACACTATAGCTGATTCTCCACAAGTTGTAAGTCTTTAAAAGTCCTTGAGCTTCCAAATACTTTAAGGATCATTTAACTATTAGCCATTATTATTTTTCTATAAGCCATATCAACAGCTTAGTTCTTTTAGATCTGACTCTCTGTTCAGGTTCTTGGTAGCCAATTAGTTCATTTTCTTTCCTTTTCTTTTTCCAAATGTATTATACTTGACCCTATTTTACACTGACCTGAGTCTAGTTCCACTCATTATCAGTGTTTATCAAACTATATTAAAGATTACTCTTTCAAATTGAAACATTTCCCTTATTAGAATTATAGATTACTACTAAAGGCTGTAAGCAGGCACAAATAGAGCCAACTAAAACAAAGCAGTTGCGCTATAGACAAGCGGAAACAACTAAAACTAGCCAAGTTGAAACACAAAATTAAAATCGGCTTCTTACAACGATGACTCCTGACTTGCTCTTTGTGAAAATTTTTTGGAATTTTGCCCTCCCATAACCTAAACTAGCATTGCCCTCAATGATATGACAAATATATGATATATTAGTAAGGGGCAGGACACTTTACAAAGTGATCAATCTTGGCCACCTGCATTTCTTAGGGCAGCGGTAGAGGCGGTTTCGCTGACCCGATATTGATGGCTAAGCCGGACTGGGAGCGCTGAGGCCATTAAATCCGTATCCTTAAAACCCACATTTCATATATAGTTTATTAGGATATTTAATATCCATTAAATCATATTTATCTTCATATAAGATATGAGTATCACTACTTATTCACATTCATTACTACTCTTCAAGAGAAGTGTATTCTCTCCTTCCAGAGGGCTTATGACTTCTTACTTTGCATTTTCAATATTTATACAAAACATCATTTCCATATTTACAAATCATTTGCAAAATCTTGTAAAGTTCCTCATCTTTAGAAAAATCACACAAATTTGTTCATGATAAAAAAAAAAAAAGTGAAAATATAATCTTATAGAAGAGATCTTTACATCTTTGGTTTAATCACAGAAATGATCTCATGAGTATCCTTAAAGTTAGAAAGTGTATCACATGAAGTGGAGCATTTGCCACCCTCCACTGATTTAGCGGTGACTATAGGCTCTGTGGAGGTCTTGATTCTTGCACCACCTCTCTGCTCGGTACCTCACAGTGTGGAAGCTGACACGCTAAATATTTTCATGCTTAATTTGGTTTATTTTTGCATTTCTATTCTCATTTCAAACAATTATACCACATATATATGCATAACAATTAACTTTTGCTATATGCATCACTTAATCATCTTAAAACATTCAATATATTTTCTAAACAACCTTTCAACATACTACTCATGTGATCCATACAATATTTATAAATATATCATTTCATAGTAGTTTAACATACTTTCATTTTGTCTTAAATATATAAATACAATAATTCTCATCTTTTATGCTTCCATATGTTATTATTCTAGTCTGACTCAATTCACAATCCACCTGATTATTAATCACTTTTACTTGTAAATAAATCTAACGAAACTTTCGATCTATGGAGATAACATAATCTACCTTGAGTCCTGTGAAACTAATGATTTTATATAAAACATTTAATAACTTAGTACTGTCCCGTTGGGCTACGAATTGGATATTTCATATTTGCATTTTATTACATCTAGGTATTGTCCGTGGGCTAAGTCTGTATTACCACTATGAATCATTTTGTTCACAATATTATATTGAACATATTAGGTATACAATCTAGCTCGACAAGACGGTTAGCATTCTCTTAAGGGCATTAATAATTCGATCATTACAATACCATTTCACGTTTTCCACATTCTAATTAACATTCGTAGTTCTTGTGCATATGCCCCTATAATACGATACAATGCGGCCCCAAAACAGTCATTCAATGACCCATCAACTAAGAAGACTCATGGATGTGGGTAACAAACACCACCTTTGTGCCCACACTAGGACCCATGATTCGCAAAATAGAATGAGAGTCTCCTTTATATGGGAGCTCTGCCAAAATACAACATAAAAAACTTTGGCAACATATTTGATAACCACAATGCTCTTTGGGGTCCAAATTAAAATTATGAAGTGTGGCTGGCCCACTCTATCCACTCTATAATAAAACTAATTACCATGATCTCGAGGACAGTACACAACACTCTTGCAAATATTTAATTAGAACAAGTTTTGTTCAAAAAGTGTTTACAATTCTTTACACAAATACAATTTAGAACAAGTTTGTTCCAAACATTACAAAATTAGTACAGGCTAATCCGGCTTTCTTTATGCTTTAGGGCCTCGGGTGGCGTAGTCTGCACACCTGCAGCACACGAAGGGTCCCGTAGCGGGGTAAAGCAATGCTGTGTGCGTGCAAAATTCAGGGGGCTGCTCCCGGCCTAAGTGCCGTACAGCGTCATGTTCACACAATCAAGCGTTCAAAGTAAAAATCGTTTCTACTCTAGAATGCCTACATGCCATAGATAGTGTCACTCTTATGCACCTTTAACACGAGTCCTCCCAGGCTCCTCACATTCTTATCAATGATTACTAAAAACTTGTCATTGGTGTTTCACTGATACTGTCAAATAACATATATTTAAATATTGATTCACCGATATATTTATTTCAAAAATGTGATCTAGATAAATGACATTAAAAACGTTGGATGATCTCATGATAAATGAGCTGTTCTAAAGCTTTAAACAGTCTTGTCATGAGTTTTATTCAAAGCATTGGGCGGACTCAGGTAAACATTTATTCAAAGCATTGAGATCAATATAGATAAATAAACTTTATTCAAAAACTATTGAATGATTTAAATTAAAACAGTGGCTTTGTCGAGCCTCATTGGGCGTCAGAATGCAGCTTTAATCAAGAAAACGTGGGCCAGTCTCCGATAAACAACTTTAATCAAAAGCATTGATCTAAGGTAGCTGCTTCAAGCATTAGATAGTCTCAGATAAACGACTTTATTTCAAAGCTGCCAAATGCATAAGTGAGACTCTAGTTAAGGTATGATCAAATAAACTCAGCTTACACTCACCCAAGAATGATGAATGATGAATGATTATGACCATGCACACGCACCTAATTAATGCAATTTCCTCGTGCATATGAAATACAATTATGCCATTCCATGCCATATATATGATGAGTGATATATGGACATTTTAAACCATGAATAATACTCATGCATCATTTGGACAATCATATCAATTAAAATACATTCAAATAAACCACCTGATACATGTCAACATATTATACACACATATATTATCTACAGAATCTATCCTCTAAATCAGCAGTGACTTATTATATACAAGGCTTAATTGTGACACCATGTCCACAAATAGCCTACAACCAAACCATGCAATGGCCTTGTTCATACAAACACATCACAAGTCAAACCATTGACTGCACAATTTGGCTTCCATCTCATTCAAACCATGCATAATACCACATGCATCATTTTACATTAAATCTATATCAATTAACATACAATTTTGGAAATAAACCACACAATACATGTCAACAAATTATACAAGCTATATGTTGACATCCTAAGTCATCACTGATCAAGCGATGAATTGCATTATACTCTGAAGCCAAGTGACACCATAATCCTGATAATATACAGCTGGCTCATACAATGGCCTTGTTCTACAAACACATCCACAAATGAAATAATTCAGAACCACACAGTTATTTACTGGTCTTACCAACCAGTATATCATCGATCAAGCGTGATTTACTACAGATTCTCTTATTTGTAACCATAAATGGACACAAATCATTCATGACTAAAAAATTTTGGCAGAAATCAGGAAAATAGACCATAACTTGAGATATGAGTTAGATTTGGGTGATTCAAAGCCTAACATCAAGTTCTCAAATAGAGATACAGTTCTTGAAGGATACTGAGTCCAAATTCTAAATTTTCTGGCAGAAATCAGTCCAAAATTTACAGACCATTGGTTAAATAACAGAATGACTTGTAGAGTCGGAAGAATGGACCATAACTTGGGTTATAGATGTCTAATTTGAGTGATTCAAAGCAACATCAAGTTCTCAGATAAGGATACAGACTCTTGAATGATACTAATTCAAGTTCTCCCACTTTTATAACCCAAAAATCAGCTAATGGACATCACATAGGGTCCAAAACATGGCACTATTCCCATAACCCATTATTTTTCCATCGACCCTAAGGAAAAAAGGATGAAACATTCTGGATTGTGTAAAACTCAACCCAAACAGCCCTATAATGGAAAATGACCAAAGTAGGAAGAATCACCACCTCTTGAGACAGTGGAAGAAGCTGGGAGTCCAGTTGACATACTGGCCAAGAACCATGATTTTGGGGCTGCAAACGGAATCCTCAGCGAAATCCGTGTTTTGGCACCCCAGCATGAGCTAGTGAGTGGATGAACTTTTTGTTCTTGCCATGATTCTAAATGTGGAACTCCAATGTAAATGGAGGAGAAGTTTTGATTTTTATCTTTTCTTTTCTCTCCCTCTCTCTCTCTCTGATATGACGCAAATGTAATATTTATTTCAAACTGATGATTAACCATTTTAAATTTTAAACATGTCATGTAACACTTGTCACTAAACAGTATTAAGTGCGCTTTGCTATAAAATGACTTTCTTTTGTCATTTAGATCAATTATTTTCTAAAATGAACTTCACCTATTCATTTTTCTAACACTAGATTTTTCTCAAAATCTTTGTTTTTTGAGATCTATGGACACTTGCGCCGAAAAGTCAAAGAAAATCAGATTATGCCAGATTAAACAAAATTTTATGGGTAACTAGTTTACATGAAAAAATCAGTGATTGAAGTGGCATTCTCTCATCAAGATCTAAGATTTCCAACCTTCCTAAATAATTTGACGAGCATTAGTTTACTTGCATTTTCTAAGAATTATGACACACAGAAGTTTACATTATAAATTAAAATATCTTATGTATAATTACTCTGTCAAGGTTATAGTGACCCAGAAAGCAATCATATCTTACTCACTTAATCACGTTTTGCAGAGCTTGAATGTCTTGACTCCTTGCTCTGATCTGTCAAAATCTTCTTCTGTTTTGAGATTTATCATTCAGGCTCTTTATTAATGAATTTTTTTGTTTGAACCTCAAAATGTGAAATTGGAGTTAAGGTACCTATATTTCTTCTTGAAATGGGTATGCTATGGTTTTTAGAATAACTCTTTTAAGGATTATGGACTGATGATGAGTTAGATTTGCTTGGATTATACAATCTTTGTTTGGGATGACATGCCAGGTTCCTGTCAAATGGGTTCTCTTTTTCGTAACATTCATGAAACTGAATGGGTTCTTCCCTCTTCTAAAAATTGAGGTGAAAAAATTTTGTTTTCGTTTGTAATATAGAAATCCCATTTGGATGTATAAATTTGTATTAATTTTAAAGTGCTTTCTTTTTCCTACCAAATAACCATACCCAAATAATGGAGGATGATGAAACTGGGAGGAGATGCAGATTTTCTTTAGTAGTAATGAGTGATATGGTGATGTTCTGAGATGGGGAGCACTTTGTTGAGATCTTTCTCTAATAGCAAACAAGAGGATTGTACTTTATGTTATCATTTACTCTTAATTTTAATTTTTTAACTAATGTTCAACGCTAGGTTTTATGGTGAGAGCCAAGGAAAGACGATAAGAAAATTTCAGTTTTACATTTGTGCTGCTGTAGTTGTTGATTACTCTCAGCCGAAAGAAATGTAAGATTATTCTTATAATTTTTATTCTAAGAAAAAAGGTATGTTATGTTTCCTGTTTCTTCTAATGAGGATTCTCTTGGAGACCAAACAGAGTACTCAGTTGTTTTAAATATTCATATTTTTTCAATAAATGAAAATTTTATTCTTAAATATAAATCTAACGTATTTGTATCCAAGAAAATTTTTTGTATGATTGAAAAGTAACTAGGGAAAAATGTTTAACCAAATAGAAAATAGTTTCGTGCTTCATAATGATACAAGTGCTTTATTTAAGAGAAACTGAATAACATATTGCAAGGTCAACTAAAAGAGTCCATATTAGAATTTGCAAGCAAGTGGCTAAAATGATTGGAGGTCTTTTTCATCAAATCTGTGCATTCATAATTAGACTTCAAATCATCATAATAGATTTTTAAGGAATTGTATGATGTAGTCTTATGAGTAGTGATTGAACATACAGGTACTATGAAACACAAACATTGTTTGTTTTTATCAAATTACAATTATTGATGAGTTCTGTTTGTGGAACACTTAATTTGATAGCTTCTTGTCTCTCTTAAGAAGAGACATGTTAGATCCACAGGTTAAGATTCATTTTCATTTATAGTACATGTGACGCCCCATTTCATGAAGTCAATTGATCATATAATCAACTGCGGAAAAGCCTGTATATCTATATCATGAGACCCATATCATTAAATATTACAGTGTTTATACATTCTTCTCTTTACCACAGAGATATAATGTAGCTATATTCCCAATAGTTCAAGTTTATTGTCCTCTTGATCCAAGAACATATATAAAATGATAAAATTCTATAATACATATTTTTCAAATATATATCAGAAACTACATATAGGCTTTCTTTTCGCGACTCTAGTATTGTCGTCTCCTAACCTCCCTGTATACAGAAATAGTTTTACCGATATATAAGGTGAGCAATACCAGTAGTGATAACCTCCTATAAGTTCTCAACTCAGTGCTCTTGCAATGAAAAACACACACATTCCATTGAATTCTGCACAGTTCTACTCAGATGTCTGGCCTTATGTATCTAATCTGCAAAGTCTCTCGGCTCCACCTCACACATGCCTTACTGTCATGTATGAAAGCCGTTCAAACAAAAGAAATATTTGTTTTTTATTCTTGGGCAACCCTGCGATATAAATACATTCTGGACAATCACCTCGGTGTAATTTGTTGGGTAACTCTCACGAAACATTCATGGGCCTCTCAGTGTATTGAATTTGTTGGACGATTTTCCAACACCTTCTTGTAACTTTCAGAAAATTTTATTTATTTTGGACAACCCTCCGATTTAATTCATGTGTACATCACTATTCTGGGGTGCCAGTGCTGTGTGAAATATAATATACTGAATCAACATATTCAATATTAATATATCCAAGCATGCATATATTGTAAAATTTCTATATAATATATTTATTCTTCTGCTTTCAATACTTACCCAAAATCCTCACATGAGTATGTAAAAACCAATGATTCATTGAGTGAACATCAAAGAATATCATAACTACCTAAATAAGACCACGAGCGTCTCTGTGGGACACATTTATCGGCTTTAGGAATTTAACCTTAGATTATAGGAGGCCAAAAATACGTATTATTTCAGCCCCTGACACTCAGCATAATGCAAGGTTCTTATAAATAAGATTAAATGGCTGAGAAAACCTGCTAGGTTGTGGAAACCACAGCCAGGTATCCACGCATAGCTCTTGCAATGGGAGCAACTTTGCCTCTTGAAGCTACAGGGATCGATCTGTAGTCGTAGATTCAGAGAGGGTGGACTCTCTCTCTCTGCTCTCTTTTCTTTTCTTGCTTTCTTCTCCCAGCCGGTTGGAGAGCTTCAGGTCGAGGGACTTGTCCTCTCATGCCACATGTCAAAGCCATAATAGTTGGCTTGGTTCATATCCATATCCCTCTACTTTGAGATTTTCATTCAAATGGCATTTATGCCATGTGTCCACCCATAGCCCACCTTGGGCTCATATTTGACTAATTATGCATGACCGCGTGGCACCTCTTGAGCCACTCAAATGTATAAGTGTCTACTTTACCATTGTCTCGATGGCATGAAATTTAAACATCGCCACAGTTAATGTCATTCTTAACTAGATTTGACGATTCCAACGGTGAAGTCCGTTCATCTATCTGAGATCTAGAAAATTTGGGATTTTAGTGTTCCATTCACCCTTTTGAAGAAAATTAAATTTTCTCGGGTTTTACATGGTATCAGTTAAGAAAATTAATATCATGGTTTTCTTTTCCCCATACGAGAAGGTGATTTCTACACAATAGCTACCTCACCAATTCTGGAGATTCTTAGACGCTGGCTTAGTGTTAGGCATTAAAGTTGGGAAACGCATTTGGGAGGTATAGACATTTTTGTTTTATGAGTTGGTTGTTACTTCCTTGTAGCATATTCTATTCATATTAAATAACTCTCTTTAGTTACTAAATAAATGTTCTCTGTAGGTTGATGTGAAGCGTTATCGTTCTCATCCTCCTCCCATTATTATCTATCCATTACCTTCAATTTTCCATCGGCTCAACATCTCATGAATCTTATTTAGATGAAGTGAAATATGGAGGGAAAAATAGTAGCACGTAGAGGTTGGATAATGTTTCGACAAGTGTGTATTATGGCAGTATATTTTTTAAAGTGACATTCCAAAATTGTGGCACAATCAGATTAGGGTCTACTATTACCTAAATGGGCCTCAAGCCCATTAAGGCTTATGACCACATTTCCTTCATATCTCCCCATTATGACTCGTTTTTTTATTTTAAGTTTTTTTAATGACTACATAATATTTTTAATTATTAAAAATATTAGTTTTCTATGTGTGAAAAATATAAAATAGTTGTTTATAGAAAAAAGAATAATATAAATATTCTTTTAATAAAATAAAATAATACTGATAAATAATTTAAAATACAATAAAAATATATAAATATAGCTAAAATAGATTTATTTATATAATATTTAAGAACAGAATAAATTATAAATATTTCAAAGAAACTTTATTTTATAAAATATAAAATTTGTAAAATTGTTATTTATTATTATTTTTATTTTTAATGTTGACCCATTTTGGCCTAAGTCGTAGGGCTTGATTAGATTACAAAGTGCTAAATAAAAGGGAATGCAAAATTAAGTTATTTGTTTTGACCCACTTGGCTTTAATAGTCTTAGCCTACCCATTTGGGCGAGTCCAGCTCATTCCATCTATGGTAGCGAGGGTGGAGTAGAGAGTTAAATGTATATGCAATCGGAGAAGATTATAGATATGTAAGTAGGGCATATGTGTACCGAAGATTTTCTTAATTATTTAAGTGTCATTGTAATTTTTTTTTAAGTAGTTTTAATGATGAAATTGTGAAATGATAAATTGATTGAACCCAGAATTTGTAGTAGAAACGAGGAGTAAAGTTGTAATTTACTTAAAGGAGATGAAAGTCATAAAATGAGGAAAAGAGTGTATGCCATTTTTAGAAATAACAAAAGGATGATTGGTAAATAACCTATAGAATAGGAGCTACAAATGTATAGAGGACCGAGAGCAAATTAGTAGCTCTAAAACCTGTAAATCTGAAATTTGAAAGATGACTCATTGTAGCTCTAGTTATTCTCTGTTTTAGATATTGTTGTAAGATCTTTGGCCATAGTGGGTTTCCATCATCCAAAATTGAGTGATTAAAAATGTCGGGTAAAATAGACTCTATGAATAAATTTATCTGAAGAAGTGTTTTCCAAATTATAACCCCAGTTCCAGAGAGAATTTATTCAAAGTGGGCTATGTCACCAGTTACATTATACTAAGACTGACGATGAAATACCAGATGTAAAATACAATAACTTGAGTTTGGATGGGTTTATTGGAAAGGCAGCAGAACCATATCTTCAAATGAGTGAAGAAACCATTTCCAATTTATGGAGTTGAACCTATAAATCAAAGGATAAATTAGGTGATTCAATGAGCTATAACCAAATTGACATAAAAAAATGATATAACTTGTGTTATGGTTGGGGAGCATAGAAGAATTTTGTTAAGAAAGAATTTAAAGATATGTCATTGGATATATAAGGATGTGATCTAGAAGTTCATAATATTGAAGGTTTGAGTTAATTTTTAGGTAATAGTCCGAGAAAGTATTGTTCATAAAGGTTTGCCAAAATGAGTGGTTTTTGTTAGGGGCTTTTGAGTGCTCAAGATGAATTATTCATTTGGCTTTATATATGAATGTTGTGTGACCCTAAGTGACTTGCGTGTGAATGCGATTAGTTTCACCTTCATCTGTGGTAATTAATGTTTAAATGATGATGATTTAGTGTATGTTAAAAACAATGGAAATTTGTGGGTGTTAATATAGTTTTGATGGCAACAAAGGTGAGTGTTCTAAACTCTATTTTTTAAATACTAGTGTATTATTTATAAGTATTTACACTTTTAATTGCTCTTATGGTTTAAAGTCATGACTATGGTGAAGAAACAGAGCAAACAATGTGATTTAAAAGCAAATAAACAAACAATGGTTTGATTTTAAAATATCTTGTAAACAAGCAATGAGTTTTTAAGCAAACAATGGTTTGATTTAAACATATATAAAAAACAAACAATGTGGTTTGATGTATTCAGCCATACTTTAAAAAGCAAAGCGAAGCAATGGTTTGGGTTGTAAATATATTTTCAAAACAGAAAGCAAACAAACAAAGTATATTTTATAAACGGGCCTAACGAAAGATCCCTATTTTTGGCTTGACTATCACAGGTCGGGAGGTGTTAAATGCGTCTTGGCGGTGGTGTTAGGACATCATTTCATCTTGTTTTAAGATTTTCTGCAGTGCGGCAAACTTAGTTCATGCATCATATGTTTAAGGAGACCGTGCCGTATTGGAGTATATAGGGTTGTAGCTAACCGATTATAGTGATGTAGACCAGGTCATCACCATCTTCTGGGGAAAGGGGAATTAGGCGAGGCTCTTCCCCTAGGTGATGGACCCGGGTCCTTCCACCTGTGCAGTTGAATCCGAGCTCCGTGTTTTACTTAAAGGTGACAAGCAAAGAAAGGCCTCCGGTGTTGATCTTGATTTATAAACATTTTCACCACAGTTTTGAAAATCCAACCACTGTTAAAGCAGCACTACCTATCGACGCAGTTGAGCCAGACTCCGTCTTTGTTATAAAAAGTTTGGCGCTTTAAAGCAAGGATTGAAGCCCGGGCTCACGCATTTATAAAAATTTTTATAAACTTTTTAAAGCAGCGGGTTGAGCCAGGGCTCAGTGTTTATAAAAGAAGTTTTATCAAATATAAAACAAAGTTGAAGCCTTGAGCTCACATTATGAAAGTTTTATAACTCTTAAAGCAAAGGTAAAGCAAGCGGTAAGGATTTATGAAAAGTTTAAGACTTTAAAACAAAGTAAAGCAAAGCAACAAAGTAAGTATAAAAAGTTTGTGAAACTCTTAAAAACAAAGCAAGCAAGGTTTAAAAAATGCTTAATAAAGAGTTTTCTGATTTGAAGATATTTTGAAAAAGTAAACATTTATAAAGCATACACTCTTGTTTCGTTTAGCTCATTATTTTTGTTGTTTTAAAAACTATTTTCGAATTTTTCAAGTATCACTGGAATGACTTGGAACATATGGATTCTCATGACTTTTATGTGATCTTTGTATTAAATAACAACCTGTAAAAATACTTTGGAAGATTTGTATAATTGCGACATATCTTATGTATATAGTTTGTATTTGTGAAAATGTGGTGTTTGACACCTCTTGAAAGATCTGTTGGATTTGTCATATTTTGAAAAGTGTAAAGCGTATATACGAGTTTGGGATTTATCCTGTATCTGCTATATCTTTATTCAGAGAATTTATAAAATCACAGAAGTTTAGAAGGAAAGAATTTTATACGGGTTTTCGGCACGGCAACACGGTTTTTCGCTTCACGGGATTCTCTAATTATGTTTAAATGCTGTTGGGGGTTTTACTGTGAGGTGGCCGGCACACACACCCAGCTAGTAGAGATGAGGTGTGACATAATGGATTGAAGAGGGAAAGTGATTGGAATCTTTTAATCTTTTTGTTTTAAAGTCTTTGAATCGAAAGAAATTAGCCCAATGAAGGTCCATCTCATCCCTGACCATCATCTTCGGTGTGTTTAGTCCCTAGTCCCTCATCTTTGTGTTCCCGCCACTTACTTACATGTTTATATATATATATATATATATATATATATATATATATATATATATATATATATATATATATATAATGTATAAATATATAAGCTAAAGTAAAAACTTGATAGCATATCTATGTATAGCTTTTGTTTAGGGAATAAAAAATGAGAGTATTTATATTAAATAGAAAGTCAATAAAGATTCTTGTGAAAGGAAAATTGTTTTATTGTTAACAGGGTAGCTTCTAAAATTTCCTCAAACGATGAAAAAGGAGAGAGAAGGGAGGCTAAGGATGAGATTTTCCCTTGGCTATATAGGTGAAAGGCAAGTTACAAAGCTACTAAAATGGAGGAAACAAAAGGGTCGAAAAGTAAGAAAAGTGGAGGAGGATCATACCAAAAGAAGAGAAAGTCCAATAAGTAACGTTCATCGGGTGTTGCATTTTTTTTAAATAACGAATTGTTTAACTATATATGGAAGAATTTTGTACATTTAGGTTCTCTTTTGTTCTTGAGATGAGGTTGTGTTTTCCTTGGTTTTCTTTCTTTTACTTTTGGTATGGAAATTATTGGAATTGGAGTCAATGTGATTTCATATTTTTCTTTTTTCTTTTTTAGATCTAAGTGCAATGATTAAATTATGTTGTATCCTGTTTGAGTCATTAAGTGCTGTTACAGGAAAAAAAAGAAGATAGGTGAAGATAAGAGGTATTTAAACTGGGTTCAATTCTGGCAATCTCTACTATATAGGAAGAACATTTCTTGACAAATTTGGAAGCAGCTCATGGAATTTGGACATATGGTGCAGTTCGATATGGAATTCATATGACTCCACACACTCACCCTACTTGTGCTATCTATACTTTAACACTTTCTCATCACTATCACACTTTTTACCCTTTTTTCTCATTGCTAATACACCCACCACTATCACTCCACACACCACATGTATCAGTCACACCTGTTTTATCTTATTAACTCAATTTAGGATAGATAATTTGTCAATGAATTGAAGCAGGTAAATTAAGTTAAATGTATAGTACTACTACATATCCATGTGATTTCTTTATAACATGTACCAATAATGGTACTTTATTAGAAAAATTAAGTATGATGAGTTAATTTGGTGAAAAAATACATATTAAATATCAGATTATTGATTTATGTCTATAAAGTATATATTTTAGAAAGATTACCTTTATTAGGTGTCATGACCATTAAGTTATTTAGCCTAAGGTTCATTTTTAGTTTGATTCTTCATTTTATTTTCATTTGTTACACTAGTTTGAGCAATTTCTAAGAATATCCTGTTATAAGTATTTTTATGGTATTTTCCTAATTGAAGTCAAAAATATTATATCAGTTTTGGTAATAGAAAACTTATTGAAGGACTATCTACATTGACTAGTGGAAGGGTTGTCATAGGTCTTGTTGGTTATCATTATATCTTTCTATTAGATTTTACATTCCTTCAAACAAAAAGTGGTAACACTAAACAAAACATGGTAAGGTCACAATTTTATATATATTTCAAAACATTCTTTAATTATTATTTTTTGGTGTTTATATTCCATTAATGTTATATTTGTCTTTATCTTATCCAGCAAAATATATCAAGCGGCAACGATGATGAAGAAACAAACACCATCTCTTGTAAAGATAATAATATTGTACATTTCTAAGTTTAAAGATTTCATTATTAATTTGAATATTTTTAGAAAAGGGAGATTAGCATGAAAAAGCTTCATCAAATTATGTTTTAGATATTTAGATATCTATATTGTAATTTTCTTGTTTAGATAAATAAATTATTCACATTGTTCTATTGTGTAATTAAATTTTTTGTACCTATTTATTTAGAGATAGGCTCTATTGTGATAGATTCATTTTACATTCCGGGTTAAAAATCAGAGTCAAATTATATTAAAATTCAAAATACGAATCCTTAATGGATTGTTCATGCCAACATTGACATGTACTATATCAACTACCAAACATCTTTAATATAAGGCATTGATATGAAATGTTTTATGATATATATAAAATAATCTTAAATTATATATACAAAAGTAGTTTACATATAGCTAAGGGATAACCATGACATAAATGACCTCTAACCTTAACATTTGAAAGAGTAATGATAAAAAGAGTTAGGTAACCTTTACACAAAATCAAATAATCTTTTAACCTTGACATACATAACTGTCAAGCTTGCTTTACTTTGATATAAAATATAAAAAACCTTGACTTATATAAATGTCAAGCTTGCTTTAAACTTTTCTTGACACTGGCATAGATGACATATATGAAAAGTTACCTATCTTAACAGATAAACCTTATCTTGTCGATGAAAAACTGTCAACATAAGCCCTTTTTCTTGTAGTGAATATTACACCTCTTAGTACCAATATGAACATGCAAAGAATTATTAGTGGCTTCATTTTGTAAAGAAATTCTATATAGACCATCTGATAAAATACCTGTTTCAATATGATTTGATTTATAAAATAAGTTAAATACATTGTCTTGAAAAGTAAAAGAAAAACCTAATGAAAGCAGGTCTAAATATAAATCAGTTCTTGAAACTTAAGGTACATAAAAGGTCCTTTCCAAAACTAAAACAAATCAATTGCTTAGTGTTAACGTGCATGTCCTGATAGCCTCCACATGAGCCCATCTTATTTGCTGATAAGATGCCCAGCTCTACCATTTACTTCCTTAGGTTTTGCATACCCTACAAAGAGTTTGCAATATGGATTGTAGAACCAGAATCAATCCACTAGGTGTTAATATTAAAATTAACCATATTAGATTCATAAAAAACAAATGATGACATATTACCTTTCTTCTCAAGCCACTTCTTGAATTTAGGACGATCTTTCTTCACGTGTCCCTTCCTTTTACAAAAGAAACACTTATTTTCCTTCTTGATATCTGCCTTTGGTAGTTTTCTGCTTTCCTGATTTGGTTGAAGTGTAATTATGAGATGTGTCATTCCTTTGTTCTCTTCAAAGTTGCCCAGCCAACATCACACGCTACTCACTTGATTCCATCACGAGCCTCTCTTCTTCTTGAACACACATGGTCATTAATTAATTGATTGACCATTTGTCCTTATGTGTATTATATGAGATCTTAAAAGGCCCGTATTGATGAGGAAGAGTGTTCAGAATAAAGTGCACTAGGAAGGACTCCAAGATATCTATCCCAAGTTTCTTAAGTTGAGCCGCGATGCAAAACTCGGGAAAAATTCAATTTTTCTAAAAAAAGATAAAACGGTAATTGTCGCAATAGTACATGTTGAAAATCTGTAATTTTTTTGGATCTCGGAAGAAGAAACAAATTTCACTATTAGGTTGTCTCATTGATCTAGTTGCGGTAAATTTCATGAATTAGAACGGTCGAAATTTGCGTTTTCAAGGTATTGGGTGTCGAGTGACACAAGGAGTGGTGCCACATAGCATGACCATGTAGCTGCCACATGGCAGCTTGTGAGGAGTGCACATGGCATGAAAGCCATGTCAGAGTTGGCATTCCACTTAGCTAAGTATGTCCATGTGACACATGGCACATGAATAGTAAAAAGGAAAAGATCCATGGCTCACATTAGGACATGTGTTATGTGGGGAGATAAGTCAAAACAAAAGGGGAAGTCTAAGTCTTTGGATAAGATAAAGAAGAAAGGGAATGAGGAAGGGACATGTGGCAAGGAGGAAGGTGGGAGGAAATTTCCCACTTGAATCAAGTAGATCATTTTCGGTGGGAGAGAAGGAAAAAAGAGGGAAAGGAAAAGAAAGAAAAAAAAAGTGGAGAGAGAAGTTCTACCTTCTCTAGATCTCTGGAGATTGGTACATCGGTTTCGTGAGGACGAGGCAAAGTTCATCTGGTGTAGGAAACACGTGGAGTCTGAGAATCCAGGGTTTCATCAAACTCTAAGAGGTAGGGGTTTCTTTCCTACTTTGGTTATTCTTGGTCTAAGAGTCATTTAATGTCATGGGGTTCTTTGGGCCCGTGAGTGGTCGTGCAGTTCAGTTCCAAAATTTTGGGACTGAACATTGGAATTTAATTTTTGGGCGGTACGGATTAATTCCCGGTATTATTGGATCGTGTCTTTATTTTTATGTGTTATTGCTAAAAAATGAATAACATGTCAGTTGTGTGAAAAATCAAGTTAATATATTCTTATATGATGTATTGACGTGAGATACTTTATGGATGTGAATTATATATAGAAAATATAATTATCCATTATTTATTAATGTTGCATGTATTACTCATCATGTATGTAACATGAATTGGCATGAAATGGCATTCCGCATTTCATATGCACGGGGACATCGCGTGAAACATGTATGAGTGCATGACATGGTTTTTGAGCAAAGCGGTTATATCGAAGGGTTGTCTAATAAATTATATTGGAGAATGCCCAATAAATTATATCGGAGAATGTCCAATAAATTATATCGGAGAATGTCCATTAAACTATATCGGAGAATGCTCAATAAATTATATCGGAAAATGTCCAATAAATTATATCGGAGAATGTCCGTTAAATTATATCGGAGGATTGTCCAACAAATCTTATCAGAGGATGTCCAATAAATTATATCAGAGGGTTGTCCAATAAATTATATTGGAGATTGTCCAATGAGTTTTCAAAAACAAAAATCTTTTGTTTTGAAAACAGTTTTTCATACATGGAAAATGCATATGTGAGGGAGTCGACAAGGACTCAAGACATGAGGCATGACATGTAGATATTCGAGTAGGAATGTGCATATTTTTACTTGAACGTGTGTGTGTTTGTCATTGCATATGCACTTAGGTGGGGAGTAGCCCTCGTAGGAGAATTCCTCTACTAGGCATTGCTCCACCCCGTCATGGGAAAATATTTTAGTCTTGGAGGAGGTACAGGGATAAAACACATCCAGGATCTTAGTTGTGAAAAAGGCCAGATTTTGTCTTTATTATGTTTTGTTAAATTTTGGGCATAAAACCTAGTTTCTATATATGTAATGAGAAAGAGCTGTAATAAAACTCTTTTTTGTATGATTTATATGGTTTGGCAAAGTTTTCCCAGGTTTATAGTAGTTTTGTAATGAAAATGCTACTAGAATTGGAACTTATGGTGTTTTGAAAAGGGTTAGAAATGCAGAAAATGCCTAAAAGAGGCTACTGCATGTTTGGGTCGCGACAGGAAATTCCTAGTCGTAAAAAAATTCATTTCTAGCTCTATGTCGCGACAGAAATTCCTGGGTCGCGACATGGTTCTCAAATTTTAAGCAATAGAGCTTTATTTGCAATATGAAAGCTCGCATTTGTGTAGGTTTTCGATTCTTTGTCGTGACAATGTCGCGATAGAGGTTTCCTTAATACTTAATGGACGGTCATGAAAGAGCTTGATTGGAGTCGAGGGGTTCAGTCATAGAGAAGAATTATAGTGTCCTGACGAGTTTATGGAGTGGTGTCCACTGACCAGAGTTTTGGCCAAGACCAAAGGGTCTCTTATCGCTATAGAATATTTTTGTGTTGCGACAGAGTTGGCTAGGCCGGGGTTTAATCAGCGTGAGAATGTTTTTGTGTGTCGTGACATAGCATTTTATGCGAATAGAGTGGCGAGGAGAGATTTTGTGTTGCGCGGAAGCGGTATGTCACGACATGGTTGGCCAAAATTTGGGAAGGAGTTTTACATCACGGTAGGTATTTTATGTCTCGACTGAGTTGGCCAAGGCAAGGAGAAATTATGTTGTGATAGAGCAATTCTATGTCGCGATAGAGTTGGCCAGAGTAGGGAGAATTTCTATGTGACGGAGAGTTTTTTATGTCACGACGGTGGCGTGACGCAAAGCTCCTCACGCACGATAGAAATTTGGAGCATCGCGAAGCTAGTGTGCACGACAGAGTGTGGTGCCATGTTGTGTTGCGACATAGGAGGTCATACGTCTTGCGGCAGGACGGAGAAGCAGTTGCCGTATAGCGACAACGCTCTGGCGCGGACACGACAAGGCACAGGTGGGCATCGATGGTGCAGGCTGCGCCGCGATAAGGCCTAGAAGCACATACATAACAAGGACGTGCGTGCGACGGAGAATTCTCCTTGACGAGATTTCTCTATCGCGACATACTTGTACAAAAGCCAAACAAAAAAATCCCCAAGATTTGAGGCGTCACACGCGATGTCTCTCATCTGCATGATGTGCTCACGCACACCCCTAACACTTGTGATACGAATGGAAGAGAACTTTGTTATTAGAGTACTTGCTAAAGCTTTGTCTGAAGTGACAAATTGTTCGCTAATGGATTTTAGCAAATATTAGACCTTATCATATTACTCAATAGAACCCCTAATACCAGTAGTGATTTTTGTCTTAGTGAACATTATGCTGAGTCAATTGGATCTCTCCCATCACTCAAATAGCGCAACTTCGGGTGCTTTCTACATCACTGGTGGTTTGATTTCCTTGGCATAATCAATGTCCATATACCTAAATTGAGGAGGAATTCTTTCTTTCCATATACATTGTTGTCACCCCTAAGTTACGGAATATGCAGGTGCCATATCGCGTAACTAGCGCTGGTTTGAGATCTTGGAAAAAATTCCAAAAACATGTTAGACTTGGGAAACATATCACTAATTGCATGTGTTACCAATATAAAACTTTGCACTAAACTATATCTAATTTAATAAAGATTATCTAGGCAAAATCTTAATTTAATTGGTTCTCTTTGCTATGATAGAAATTTCAAATTATTTAATTTTGATGGGTGAACAGTAACCTAGGAAACGAATAGGTACATGTATTTATATACACCAGGAAAGTCCCCAAGTAAGTGGAGGGGTCACAATGGTCTCTCTTAATAACCACTAGCCTTGAGGCTCTTATCTCCCTTTTTTCAGGACTTTCCTAGACATGTGAAGTCCACACAAGTACCACTTAATGTTTCAAGGTTCCAAAACCACTATATAGTTTGTATTTCTATCCTTAAAGATAAAACTACCAAATTATGTACTTGATGGGGTAGAGAACAACACGTGCACAGGCCCAGAACGCAAGCCCAAGGCACAGGCCCAAACCTCTGCCTTATGAAGGGAGTTAGGGCACAAACCCAATAAAGAAGCTCGGCCCACAGTGAGATCCTACCCATGCCAAAGTACATGGGCCCCGGACCTAGAGTGACCACACGCGGGTAATCAAGTGAAGTGGGCAGCCCTAAGCTTCGTGTAAAAGGAAAAGTGTCCAATCTCCATGATCCACGCCCCACGGATTAGGAAAGAAGAATCTTACATGATCACGGCTCCTCCATTATCCCTTAAGAGTCGGTCCAGGATAAGGAAAAGTAACCTCCTCACCCAATGGGAGAGATACCGTATCACCATCTAACAAGGAAAGTAACCACTATTCCCTCTTATAAATACCGACCCACTCCACCACAAAAGGTACGGAATAATAATGCCATAATATAGTTGAATTCTTTCCTTCTCATAAGAAAGAAACTAGCAGCGCCACATGAGTGGTGGCCGGCTGATGGATCTTTTCTATGCATGTTGCGGGTTGTCTGACGAGCCAATCTAACGGGTGACCCGGCTCCACTGAGCTCCGACCCTAGTATCGGTAGAAAAAGCACCATCGGTTTAGTGTAGTTTGTAGAACTGACATTCCTTTACAAGTCGCGAATTCTCGATGGCGATGGCCTTCGACCTAAATATGAGCGAAGTCACGCCAGCTGGGTGTGGACAAACCAGGCGACTTGGATGGCCGATCACCAAGAGAGCGCTCTCGAAACTCTACGGTCAATCTTGCTGAGATGGAGGCACTCCGTCCTGACAAGCATTCTTGAGAGACTTAGGAACTCACGGGGAAAAATGCAGCGACCCCCGCGGGAAGAGCAGCTAACCTGACGCTCCTCGAGGCGACGAAGAAGGAGAAACTAGTCGGCCAGGAACATGATCCACATGAGCCCCAGAAGGGATGTGATGGGGAATACTTGGAAGGAACAACGGAGGTGGCAAGCCCATCCTCTATCGACGGAGATGGGAAGCGATCATGGGATGACATTTGGACATCGGCAGAGCTGACCACATGAAGGAAACAGTGAAAGGACGAGCTCCAGTCTCCATGGATGCTTTGGTAGAATAAATAGAGTTCCCGTTCACAGCTGGGGTACTACACTTCCCTCTCGGAAAGATTGGAATGCCTCGGATCGAAGCGTTCTATGGGTGAAGATCTATAGACCTACCTCAATACCTATAAGGGTAGATGGGCCTGGATCACTAGGACCTTTAGTTAGATGTAAAACCTTGCATCACTTTAAAGGCAGACTTTGCTTTGGTTCAACATACTCCTGCCATCGTCAATCTCATTCTTCAGAGAGCTATCCATTGCGTTTGTCTCCCACTTTATCGGAGCTCGGACGTACAGGAAGCCTAGTTATCACTTGCTGACCATAAAGCAAAGCCCATAGGAAGAACACGAGGTCCTACCACGATCGAGAGGTTTGAGTTGTGTGTAAAGGAGGACTTCGGATAGAAGTTTCCATCACCGCTTTCATCGTCGGGCTAGGCGTGCAATCGAAAGACTTGATGTTTTCCATCTCAAAGAACCTTCAGGCAAGCATGGTCAGTGCTGTAAGCGGAAATACATCAGCAGCGAGAAACGCTTATCTAAGCGGGAAAAATCTTATCACGGGAAGAGAAAAAGTGAAACGAAGCCCCAATATCACGAGGAGCCGAGGATAGATCCCCGCGAGGATAAAGAAAACGAGCAGTCCTCAAAGATGACCAGCGTCAGGACCAGTAGGCCTCGAGCTGAGCTGCCGGCGTGATATCATGGGTCAATTCACCCGCAGCGACCTGGTATCACGGGTTCGTGAGACACAACATTAAAGATTTTTGGTGATTGCCCGGATGAAGACAAACCCGGCAAGGAGAGACTCCTGACCAAGTATTGTGAATTCCGGCAAAGGGATCATGGACCTGCCGAACGGATGATTGCATGGCGAGGAAATAAATTAGATATACGTCAGAAGCCGAGGACATCTTCGCCGCTTCGTGGCCTTAGAAGGTCGAGACCAGGCACCGCCCCAATCACCTCGTTAGTTAGCTCCAACTCAACACCAGTAACCCTTGGGAGAAATCCAGGTGATCTCCGGGGGATTTGCTGGGGGAGGGGAGTCTACCTCGACCCGGAAGGCTCATCTACTCAACATCAGATCAAGGGAGACACTGGAAATACAAGCAGTATCCAAACTCCCTCGGTTAGACACCACCATAACTTTTTCGGACTCCGACATGGAAGAATTTGCCGACATCTCATGTGATCACTAGTAATAAGGGTCATCATAGCCAATAAAAGCAGGTACACGGGGTCTTGAGTGGAAGTATGTGGAAGCCGGTGGCATCATCTTGTGTCGACGCCGATAAAATGGGCATCGAAAGGAGCTTCGAACCCGGTCAGCGCCACGCCCCCTCTGAGATTCTCAGGAGAAAGGAGTGCTACCCAAGTGTCATTAATGCTCTTTGGGAGATCCCAGGTACGGGCCATATGTGGTGAGTTCCTCATAGTGGATGCCCCATCGACATAACATACTAGTGACGGACCCTCCCTCAATGCCATAAGGGCCATCCCTTCCGCTATCATATGATTATCAAGGAATTCCCAGCTGTGAATGGGGTGGGCCGTTTGGTGTAGGAGGCGTAGCTAGGGAGTGCTACTCGGCATCAATGAAACAAAAAGCGGTAAGTAGCATCTACATGGACGAGCTCGACATGAGAGATGAAGTAAACATCAAACACAATGCCCTTAGAAGAACTAGGCCGTGCGACAGTAGAGCGAACATCTCGTCTACATCCCCTATGTCCATTATTGAAGACATGGGACTGTTAAGACTTCTTAAAAGAATATAGAAGTATTTACTAGAGACGGGGAGGATATGGAGGTGACCCATGATGTCCCACAAGGCGAACATCAGCCCACCTTGAGCACAGACAAAGAGGAGTTCAATGGCCAAAGCGGTCAATATGAAAAGTTAACAAACTCCTCAAACAGAGCTATAGAAGTAAGAATACTGGCCCGGTTGGACAATGTAGTCCTTATCAAAATGGCAAAAGGCAAATGGCGGCTCTGTTAAACTACAGTGTCAGCCAAGCTGTCGAAAAGATAACTCTACCTTGGATCGACCTTATAGTGGACGCCACAGCTGTCCACGAGCTTCTCAACTTCATGGGCCTTTCTTGGATATAACTTCGATCAGAATGGACCTTGGCAACAAGACAAGGCCTCATTTGGCCCGGTACTTACTATGCGGGTGATGCCTTCGAGTTGATGAGCGTTAGGGCCACCTATCAGGCTATTGTTCAAATGTTTGAGCTGGTCGACGTCTGTGGAGGGGTATATATAGATGACATGCTAATAAAATCAGTTAAGGCCGAGCTCCACATAGGCCACCTAGCTGAGTCGTTCCAAGTCCTGAAGAACTATAACATGAAGTTAAATCCAACCCAGTATTGCCTTGGAGTCTCGTAGAAAAGTTCTTGGGTTTCACAGTCTTGGTGAGGAATGAGGCCATCGGACAAGATAAAAGTCGTGCAAGACATGCAACCATCTTCAAACACTAAAGAAGTCCAACGGCTTGTGGGAGAATAGGTCAGGCAGCTTTGTATCTAAATCCGGCCAACAATCTCTGACCATTCTTTGGGTTACGAAAAGGCTTTCCTTTGGGACCTTGATGCGAAGGCGTTCTCGTGCCTCAAAACTTACTTGAGTTCTCCTCTGTCTGGTAAGCGCCAGGAGAACTCCTTACCGCTATTTGCGGTCAGATTTCTCAACTAAGGCCACCACACGGTGATAAGATATACAACTGTGAATCCCCCTCTTATTGACTCAGAGGACGGAGAAAGGCATCCAAAGTTGGAGAAATTAATCCTAGCACTGGTAATCACCTCCAGAAGGCTTCGACCATATTTCCAAGCTCACACTATTGAAATCCCAGAACCTGTGAAATAGATATTGCACAAGCTTGAACCTCGGGAAGGCGATAAAATGGGTATAGAGCTAAAGTGAGTTCGGCATCGGATACAAGCTAAGGACAGCGGTCAGGGTGAGTTTTGGCCGTTCATCCATGGTTACCCTCTCAAATGCAGCTGCAGCCACGAAACTACTGGTTGATGCTGACTTACTCATCGGGATTGTCCATAGATGGGGCGCCAATTCCCAGGCGATGCGGGTCTGATTACGAGCTCCTGAATGAGATTAAGTGGAATGCCTCATGTTAATTTCAAGACTCGATAGGCGGGTATGAAAGCTGTGTAATGCAGCTTAATCGCACCTCAGAAAGCCTAGATCAAATTGAAGGTATTGTCTGATGATTCCCGGTTGGTGTTAAAATGGAATGAAGGCTCCTCTGGCTTGAGGGGGTGAGAAAGTGATCCTATACCTCAAAAGGTCACGGGCGTGTAAAAGTTCATACGGGTTCATGGGCATGTCGAGGGGCGGAGATTGGCGACGGATGCAGCAGGCAGAAGCCTGAGCGACATCAGGGAGGATCTAGATAGATTGAATGCAGGTCGAGCACCTCCGGAGCCCTCGGTGAACCGACGATGAAGGAAGTGTCCTCGGTATTAGAGCCAAAAGCTGATGGACCCCATATGGGATTACTTGGTGGATGGAATATTGCCAAGTGATCAAGGCCTCAGGCTCAGGCGAATTAGTCCAGATTCACCATTCATCGAGGACCCTTTACAAAGGCTTTTCACACCCATCCTTAAGTGCGTAGAAAGGGAGACACCAATTCTGCTCGAGAGGTGCATGAAGGTATCTTATGGCAACCATGCGGAGCCAGATCATGCGAAAAAGACACGAGATGAGTTGTGTGGCTACAATGCTCAAAGACACCCGCAGACTGGTTAAAAATATAAGGTCTGTCAAGAACATACCTAGATCTCTCACCTCACAGCTAGACATTGACCTCAATGCCCGACCATTGGAGAGCTTTCAACGATGGGGCTAGACACCATTGAGACCCTACCCATTTAGGAAGGAAACCAGTGCAAGTTTATTATTGTAAATTGGATTACTTCTGCAAGTGAGGATGAGGCGGAGCCATTAGCGATCACTAACAAAAGATCGTAACTTTATTTAAAGCGTTCCATAATGAACTGCGGAGTTTGGAATCCTAGAGTACAGTGTCGATAATGAAACAATTAGACAATCCTAAGTTCCAAAGACTTCACATGAGCTTGGAATCAGAGTTACTACTCCTCCCGACTCATCCACAATCAGCGGACAAGCGAAATCACTATAAGGACTCTCAGCGACCTTATAGACTAACGCATGAAAATCTAAGGGAGAGAATGGGTGAGTACTTCCGAGTGTATATGGCTATCTGAACCATGCGGATCGACAACAGAAACCCCATTTATCTAGCATTTGGCCTTTGAAGCGGTAACTCGTCAGTGAAATTTAAATTCACGAGATTGAGTTATGAATGCGAACAGTAAGGAGATTCTACCTGCTTTGAACCTTAACCTCTGAAAGAAACGTGAGCAAGTTCGCGTCTGGGGACTATCATAGAAGAAACAACAAATATTAAATGAGAGGTCGGGCCAGGAGTTTCAAGCGGCGACCTAGTTACAAAAAACTCCTGTGAGGAAAAGGCCCTTGCTGGAAGCTAGGACCAATGGAAGGGCCCTCGTGGTATTACGAATAGTCGACAGCAACTATGAACTTCAAACAAAAAAGGAAAAACCTTGCCACATTCTTAGAGCGAGCACCTGGAGGCGATTCTACAATAGACCTCGGGTGTAGCTTTTTAATAAAGTCAGAGTTTTTACTTTAATAAGCAGTCTTTGTGTTCATTTTTAGCACGATTAATATTCTCATGATTAGTCAAAGAAAAACTAACAAACATCAGACAAGTACACACGTTTCAAAGGACTATACTTTTGTGATTATCTCGGAAAAGTACAACAATCAGCCAAAGTCGTTCTCTTGTTATTATTCTTTACATCGAGAAGATGCCAATCGATTAAGGCAAAATACAAGAAAAGATAAAGAAAGGAAGGAAAGGAGAAAATAGGGAGGAAAGGAATAATGGAGGAAGCGGACTTAAAAATATTCTCTCTTTGAGCACAGCCGCTGGTATGTTCCTAGTCAGAGTTCCATCAATGGGCGAGACTGGGAACAACCACGGCTCCCCTGAGGAACTGGGAAAAACACAACTCCTAAATGGCGAGCGTCGAGCAAATGTCGGCCTACGATTTACCAAGCAGGACTCCGGCCTTGATAGCGATCCAAGCCTGAAGCCATCGTATGCAGACTGGGCGATAAAGGGAAGAAGGTGGAGAGAGCGGGTATAACCTGAACCTTGAAGAAGGCTGGTTGTTTATAATGAAACTTGGAGCACAGGAAGCCCTGCATTTGTTCCAGTTCTCATGGATCTACATTAAATGATGTCGCGCTTTCCCAAGGAAGGAAGAAAGAAAAGAGCCCATCAGCTCAGTTCAGGGGGCAAGGGGCTCGGACATCGTTGAGCCATATAGCTCATGTCGAGGCGAGGGTTCGGATATCAAAGAGCCTTGTGGCTGGTTCAAAGGGCCTTGTGGCCGGTTCCAAGGGCCTTGCTTGATTTCAAAGGCCTTAGGCTCGATTTCGAGACCTTAGCCAGGATCCCGTATAGCTCGGGTTTTTAAAGGGACATGCGGCTCGGTTCTTAAGAGCAGCGGCCAGGAGGCGATGCGGGCTGTAGCTGCGATTTGGGAAGACCTTGCAGGCCCAGGAGCCCACGTGGCTCGGTTGAAAGAGCCTTGTAGCTCAGTTTCAAGGGCCTTATAGCCCGGTTTCAAGCGGGTGCTTGTAGCCCCGGAGTTTCAAAAGGGCCCAGCTGGGATCCACATGGCTCGGTTTCAAAGAGCCTTGGCTCGGTTCCAAGGGCGCTGGCTGATTTCAACGGGGCCTTGTAGCCCGATTTTAAAGGGCCTTGGCCCGGTTTCCAAGAGCCTTGTAGTGATTTCAAGAGGCCTTATAGCTGGTTTAGAAGGCGCCTTGCCAGGCCACGTACTGCTTTCGAGTTTCAAAGAGCCTTGCATTTCCAGTTTGAAAAGGGACTTGTAACTTAGAGCCCGTATCGGTTCAAAGAGCTATACATTTCGGCTTGAAGGGCTGGTAGCCAAAGGGCCGCCTGCTTTCGATTTGAAGGAACCCGTATGGCTTCAGTTTCAAAGGGACCATCTCGGCTTAGTTCTTAAGAACTTGGCGACGAGAAGGCCCAGTAGCGAGGCCATGTAGCTCAGTTTCGAATGAGTCATGTAGCTTAGTTTCAAAGGGACCATGCAGCTTGGTTCTTAAAGAACCTGATAGCCCAGAAGGCCAAGTAGCCAAGGAGCCATGTAGCTCAGTTTCAAAGGGACCATGCAGCTCGGTTCTTAAAGAACTGACGGCTTGAAGGCCCAGTGTAAGGAGCCATATTAGCTCAGTTAAGAATTACATGGCTAGTTTTCAAGCAGGGCCCTTACGACTTAGTTTCAAAGCGCCACATAACTCGGTTGTTGAGCTGTAGTAAGCTCAGCGATCAAGGGTCACATGGCTTAGTAGAGCCCAACCATCTAAGGGTGGATGACGGAAGCCTACCTCTTGTATCTCTTAAAGAAGACGGGAAAACCAAGAAGGTAAAATGACGAATATTGATAGAATAACAAAACCAATGCTAGAGTTACAGATGTTCGAGGCTCAGAGCTCGAAATTCGCCAAAAATAGGCAAAGATTGCCTGAGGGCCTAAATGTTGAGGAAGGTAGAGTTATGAAGCGACCTGGTGAGTGCGAGCCTCCAAGCCATGCAAGTTAGAAGAAACCCTAGCGGGACCAGAGGAAGAGACAGCCTCGCGAGGACACCGACTACCGGGAGAGAGGAGGCGAGAGGCTGGGGGTGATAGAGAACACTCTAGAGTGCCGTCCTCATAAAACAGAGACTCTTCCGCCTCCTCTTCATCAAGATCAGGGACTGGAAAATTGAAGTCCAAACCCAGAAAAGCCTTGGTCTCTCTACGTTGGAAAGCAAGCCATCCGGAGGCCCACAAGGTGCGACCTGCATCCGCAACTCCGCTATTCTCTCTATCCTGTGGTTTAACCACGCCTCCCACCTCCTAGAGGTCCCGCGTGGCTCGTTTGCACTCCTCGGTAAGCGCCACGAGATCTCGAAACGGAAACCTCGGTAAGCAGATCCAAACGCCCATTTGCTGGTGCATAAGCTCTCCTTGGCAGCTGAAACTCTTCACCCAACACATGACTTTCGTCTGGACCCATAGGCCATCTACGGCCTTCTTTTCTCGGTCTTCCGCTCTTGCCTTTGTAGCGATGAGGGTGTGCTAGAGTCGAATTTATAGGTCATAACCTCAGTTAGGCTTTGTAATCCAGCTCGTAGCTACGACCTTCTGCGGAGATCAAGGAGCGACTTTAGCTTTGTGCTTCCTTCATAAGAAGAGCTCAGCCAAGCGGCCTCTCATGAGTCTTTTATATAAGTAACCGTCTGCCAAGGAACAAGATGGGTGCGGATAACATTAGCACAGCAGCCGAGACGGATGAGAGAGCTCTGGACATAAGATGGTCCGCCAGGTGATAAGATTGAGCCTCCTCAACGCACAAGGCTTCCACCTTCTTGAGATCAGAGTCCAGAAGGATAGAGGAAGCGTGCAGCGTGAAACTCTCGCGATGTATAATGATCCTCACCCCCTAACCAAAGCAATCATCCGCATCTCCCGCCGGAGAAGGCGTGGCGTTTTCTTGTTGAAGGGCTCAGAGACAAAGATGGAAAAACTTTCAAGGAGGCCTGACAGCCCCTTCCTCCTGAACGACTCTTGAAGCGAGGATGGCGACCTTTGTGCACCCGCCTCCTCGGACACCTCGGCCCGAGGGCGGCCTTTGCCCCTCACCGAGGCAGGCGTATGATCCAGCTCAGCTACGGGTGATAGCGGGACGGATACTCTCGGCTTGAGGCCTTTTTATTTGGGAGACCTCTCGGGAGGGGATCCTTAACCTTGCGCTTTTCGCTTCTATTCTTCTTCACCAACAACTCGACGTGGGCCTGAAGTTCTCCCCTAGTTGGCTTCACAGCAAGAGGCCCCCTAAGAGAAGTTTCCATGGTAGGGTAGAGATCTCAAAGAGAGCAGAGGGCTCACTTTGAAGAGCTAGGAATGTCCAACTTTGGTGATTGGAATGCACCTAGGGCGACACTTAGTGTCGCTGCTTCCTGTCCTCGGGGTAAGGTCAAGACGGATGCTAGAGGCAACTGCCAAAGCAAAGTCAAAGCATAACATGACCTATGCAAAAGTTGACTTGCTAGCGGAGATGAAAACTCCGCGGGTTCTCGAGGCGGAGTCCATCTTTGTCGAAATCCCGACATATCGTCACAGTCGGTTGTATTCCAATGTCGACCCTCGATAGAAAATAACGCTCTTTCCAATACTTGGGAAGAAGGGAGGTCGGGAAATGATATTGGAATGGTGATGGCTGCAACCGAAATATAAGAAGCCTTAGAGGCCTCCTTCCCAGCTGAAAGTCCTTAGGTAGAGCTATACTAGGGACCCGAGGCTGTCCTAAAAAACAAAAGGTCAACCGGAATGCCCCAAAAATTAGGAGGAAATTTGGAAAGGGCATACATTGAAATGCAGCATAACGCTTTTGTTGAAGGAGTGCAAAAGAAAGCGAAGACCATTCTCAAAGGTCGCCTCAAAGAAGCAAACCATCTTGGGAATGGGAACAACGTAAGACATGAGGAGATCAGGACACCGGATTTGGACGTTGGAGAGAGGTCCATAACTAGTAGTGAAGGTTTTAGCGTACGAGGGCTCAACCCGGCTAGGGCCCACAGCCACCGCATACCTCACGGTAGCCCTCAAATATTCGAAGCCACCTGGATACCTAATCTCTCTAATATTCCCCTTGCCCTTGCCAAGGCGAAGGAGATAACGAAAGACCACAGTAACCACAGCGACGGGACCGTGGAGTCCTGCTGAGTTGCCCCTGACACGTACCTCCTGCTTGGCCTTCCTCACATGCGCGGGCTACTTGGGCGAGAAGACCTAGAGGGAAGCCCACGCGCATGACTAGCGGCGAAGAGGAACTAACAAAGCAACGAAGAGTGGGACTGACCCAACACACCTTAACAATGAAATTCAAAGTAGGAAAGGAAAACGAGCGAGAAGAAAGAAGAAGGGCACATGTTAAGGAAAACAAAGAGCTTATTTTAGAAAGGCAGTGACGGTGAAAGCACCACAAACGAGTTCTAAGCGATCAAAGACACTTCCAAACCTGCGAAGAAATTGAAAGCCTGATGGAATGTTTCTAAAGATATGAAACAGCAGTCAAGCAGATTAAAGCGAAAATGAAAAGCACCATCATTATCCCACTGAAGGCGTTTTAGCGTGATAAAGCTCATATCAAACCATCCCAGCTATACGTGGAAGCGCAATCGATCAAAGAAAGCGATTCATGCACTTACTTAAGCTTGCTTGACCAAGGGGGTACGAGGGCTCACGATAGGGTAGAGACGCTTGATGCACGAGGCCCAAATCGCGATCCTAGGGCACGAGACCCGAGCCTGCACATATATGAAGGGGTTGGGGCACGAGACCCAGTAATAATAAGCTGACCCCACATTGAGATCCTATCCATGCCCAGTACATGGGCCGGGCCTGGTGAAGCCCTACCCGGGTAATCAAGTGATGGAGGCCCAAAACCTCGTGTAAAGGAAAATTGCCTGATCTCACTTGATCCGCCACAGTTAGGAAAGAAGGATCTCCCATTATCACGGCTCCTCAGTATCCTTAAGAGTCGAGTCAGGGATAAGGAAAATGGAAACTCCTTACCCGATGGGAGAGATATGTATACCATCTAACAAGGAAAGTAACCACTATTCCCCCTTAAAATGTGAGTACTCCACACAAAGGTGCGCGATGTGCGCCATTAAAATAGTTGAATTCTTTTCTTCTCTTAAGAAAAGCGAAGCTTAGCCATCGGAGCGCGAAGCACACCCTAGGATCATCCTTTGTCTGCGAGTTGCAAGTTATCTGTGTAGATCCAATAGACCTGACCCAGACTCCACTAGCTCATTAGTATTGGTAAAAAAAAGCACCATTAGTACCAATTCATAATTCTTATGTTAAATTATAGAAAATAATCATATCCTAATTAATTATATAAATATAACAAAATTTTATGTGGATAAATTTTATTATAATAAATGTAATTAATTACAAGTTATACCATTCTTTATGTGATGGATCTTAACTTAATAAATAATTTTAATTAATTAAAGATGTTATAGCTATTCCTATTAGCAAAATTATAACCCAAGTCACATGGACATTTTATAAATATTTAGTTGTGGCACCTAGCAGGCACTAAACTTAAGTTTATATGTATAATATCAAATTTTTATTGAATAGCATAATTAAACCATCCTATTATGCTATAAAATTGTATAATTAATCATTATTATCACTTTTTAATTTGATTTCATACAAAGAATCAAGCATAAATAAATACATTCATGCATAGGAAGAGACTTAAAATCACATAAATTTTATTAGTATTATTCTTAAATGAACATGATTAGGCAATTTAATAAATAATGTTTAAGCCGCATGCTTGAATGGGGCTTATAAGAATTAAACATATAAATACTTTAACACACAAGCCAAGTTGGCTCGGTGGAAGAGTCATTCTCAGGTTCTTTTAAGCCAATTAAAAGTGGCCTAATTCAAAACTAGAAGCTGAGCCTTTAAGGGCTTTTCCCCGACAAAGCACACATAGTATTCTTTTGAAACCAAGAATACAAAACACCTTTCATATAGGCCTAGTTTTTTTTTTTTTTTTTTAAAGGTTGTCTTCTTCGTATAGGACCTCCATTAGAACCAAAAACATGAATTTTTTTTTTTTCACTAGCAATTTGTTGTTATATAATCATTAAAAAAAACACATTGAATCAAATATAAAAGTGATTTAATGATTCTAAAACAATTAAAAAACCAAAACCAAAAGATCCAGAATTCTGGAAAAAAAATGAGATCCTGTAATTTTTTTTTTTTTTTCTAGGAATGTAAAACTTGTAGAATAAATATTCATGGTAGAGGTTCAATCATGCTTGATACCCATGATGATGTTTCCTTATAATTCCATAACAAGCATACTGTGGAAACATGAAAGAAAATGATATTACATACCTCCGACCAGTGCAGTTTTTGGCTTTGATGTGATAGAAGCGAGTAAGAGGACCTTCTTTACTGCTAATGGTCCTCATCAAGAGCTACAGGTTGTTTCTTCAAAGGTTACCACTTTAAACTTTCAAATTTTTAAATTTTCAAAAATATAAACAAAAGAGTTGCACCATTTGAATCTTATAAACTTTCACAAAGGATTTCATTTTCATCCATATAATTTTCCCTAAATCATAGAACTGTAATAAAAAATAAAAATAAAAATAAATGAATAAACAAAAAACAAGGAGGAGAGATAGCCTTGCTGGGAAGGGAGGCTCCGGCTACCCTCTGCCTAGCTAAGGGCTTAAGATGGAGATCAAATCGGCTTAGTCTCGAGGCTAAAAGTGTGTCTTGCGGTGATTTGTAAGAAACTTTTTTTTTTTATTATTATTTTATATATATATATTAACTTTCCATTATATCACAAAGCTAAAAAAGCTATTTTTTTTCTACTTAAAAATAAATTTGTTGTATATAAACTTTCGAGGAATGTAATCTTATTCAAAGAATGCATTTAACTGTCTTTGAGACCTCGCCTGGTAAATGGATTGGGCGTATGGAAGGTCTTAAGCTTTATGAGCTGATCTAATAAGAACAAAGTACTACAAAAATTAATGTAAAATGAATAAATATCAAAATAGAAAATGGATGAAATCCTTTATAGCTTTTTTTTTTTTTATTTAACGAAAACTATCTGATATCGGTCTTCACTAGGAATTGAACTCTTACAAATGCTTACGACATAAGACTCTCTAACCAACTGAGCTACAAGTCATTGGCAATCTCATTATAACTTCAATTCTGCTAAAGTTAGGCCCAAATGAACCCAAATTTCATTATTTCACCGAAACTAGAATAGTAGAATACAAATAATTGTGAAGGTAAAAGAAAATTCATATATATTTGGCCATTTGGATCCCAAATAAAGGCATGTGTAAGTGGAAAATGATGGCGAGTGGTAGTTTTCGATGATGATATATGATGATGACGATTAGTGATTCACCACTTATATATATATATATATATATATATATATATCATATATATATATATATATGATATTGATTAGCATGTCATGATTCTTCTTTTTTGTTTCACATTTGATTAGCTTCTTACTTTACCCTTGCAAACAAGATAAAGAATATATTTGACAAGAAAGTAACTCAAGATTTATACATTTTTATGCTTCTTTCACAATTGGAATTTGGTGATAAATTATATATTTTGTTATATTAGAAAATGTGTAAATAAATAAATAACAACAACAACAATGAAATGAAAATTTGGTGTATTTGTATATCTCACCCCAAAATTTTACATTTTATAATAAAAAGGACCTTTTGTGGGTCTTATTAGAATATTTGTATGATACAAACCTATTACGTTATAAGACTGACAATTAACCAAATACTAGATTAAGACACTATTTGATTAAGCTGATTAAATGAACAATCAAGAGATGATAGCTTATTCATATAAATCAACTTTATAGGGTACTTGATAAAAAACCTAATCAATTCTTGATAGTTGATTATGTCTAATTAGGAGTTGATAAGAAAAATTTTAAATCATACACCTTTTCCCAGGAAATGCTCCTACTAGACCCTCTTAGTTGAGTTGAAGTTAGAGAGTGATGGGGCTGATAGGAGAATCGGGAGCGTAGTTTTATTCACCCTCAATCGAGTTCTTGTAGGTACTTGGTAAACATAATTGACTCTTGATAGTTGATTATAGTTAATCCTGAGTTAGTGAAATTGGCAGCTTTTTCTTAAACACTCTATAAAACTTTGCATTTTTCATTTTATCATATAAGATCAAACCATTTTATTTTTAAGCTTTACTAATTATTTATAGCGATTTTGAGATATACTTTTATTGAAATAATTTTGTATGAAGTAGATCTTTTTAAATTGAAATTTCATCCTTAATTATTTTATATAAAGATAGATATTTTAAATAAAAAAAATTTTTAATTTATTTGTATACAGATAAATATTTTAAATAAAATTTGTCTTAATTTATATGTGATAATTATATGAATTAAAAATTTGTTTTTAATTTGATAAAATTTTAATTTTATTTTTAGTTATTTATTAATATATGATAGAATCAACTCAAAATAAACTCTACTTGCAAAATAAAATTTGTAGCCATGATTTTGACTATTGACATAAAAACAAAAAATAAATAAATATGAAAATTTTAAATATTACAATTGAATTTTAATCATCACAAATTATATATTTAATAATTGTAATTTGACTTAATGACACGATTATTAATCTATAACATCATATTAAAAAAATATAATAATAGATCTTTAATCATTTTAAAAAACAATGTGGGGGTTAGAGTTTTTATTAATATTTTGAAAATATAGAGGGAACTGAAAGCGAACAAAAGTGAACAAAGTCCGGGGTTATTGTTGGAACTAAGCCCAGATAAGCAAACTAGAGTTTAATTAAGTTGGGCCATTGAATTTAAATTATAGGCTCAATAATGTAAGTGGATTCAATGACCCACTAAAACCCAGTATAGATATAACATTATATTTAGGTTTAGGGTGACAAACTAATTTCAGAGGAAAATAGACTTTCTCTGTGTCTAAAGTCTGAAAGAAAAAAGGCGTTGAATTGTTCTTAGAACTCACATTCTATGATCAAGACCTGCAAATCGGTTATTGGTTGGAAGATTCATGTATCAGTTCTGATGATGCTTTTTTTCCAGCTGGAATGAAATTTGGAGCGTGTGGGGTCATTGAAATTTGGACTGGTTGTTCTTGGTGGGATCAGGCTCTTGGATTAATAAAGTGAGTAGGATGTTGCCTTTGTTGATCTGAGCCCCAGATGAAGTACTTCTCTGTAGGAAAAAATGGGATTCGTGAGGGGGCTTTGCCTGTAGCGCTCGATCTCGTCGATTCTTCCTTGAGAGAAAAGAGAATGCTTAGAGAATTATTGGCATTTGGACCAAGTTCTTTCTGTGGGGTGCCTGTATTTATAGTGTATATTATTCCCAATTTGAGGTAGTAAGAATTCTTTTATTGGATGGGATATTTATTACCTTTATCGGATTTAGAAAGAGATATTGAAGGAATAGTTTATTGAAGATTATCTCATTCCTTTTAGTGAGGTCAGGCTTGATTGCGGATAATATATTATTGAGAATTATCATGTTTTCCTTAATGGAACAATTAAAGACTTAGTTAAGTTACGGGATAATAAGTTATAGAGTTATTCTACTTTCCTTATTAGTAAATTCAATCGGTTTGGGGATATGGGCTTTCCTCCAAATTATCCATGCGCCAGTGGCTGGTAGTGGAATTTGAGCCTTCCTTTTGGAAGTGACCTTCAGAGCGGGTGTTTTTATAGGGCTGCCTCTCCTTTGGGCCTAGTGGTGGGCCTGCGGCCTATTTTCCAAACCTCATCGGTTGCCCCCGACCCTTGTACACGCGGTGTGCGTGGGGCGAAAAATTTATAAGTTTCTTAGCCGGGTGCTTGAATTTCCACGACTGTCGACAATTTGAATTAGTTAGGGCTTTGTTGTCGTACTTATATCTAGTGATAATGATGACACTTTGGTTCGCGCTCATTGCTTCAGTAAATATCCTCGATCGTTAAGGTCTCTTGCATTCCCTTGGCGAATGGCACAAATTGGCGTCAGTTGAGAAAGTGCAGCTCAGTGGCGAGTCGCTAGGGCCGATGGGCGTATTGTTGGTGGGCTGGAATTCTAAGGTATACGACTTTGGCTGAAATTAGTGATGCGAGTTAAGCGATCTCCATCGTTGGGTTACAGGTTGAATTGATTCCTTAATTTTATAGCTGTGTTGAGTAGATGAACTCGTCGAGTTATCTGTTGGGCTCGGAGTCGTAGACTTGCTTTGGTCGATCTGATTTTGAGCACTGGCCGGTATAGAATGGTAGAGCTTCGTCAATGTGAATGGTCGGCGGGGAGATGCGTCCATGAGCTGAGCTCATTCAGGTGAGCGATTAAGTAGGCTGTCAGTGAACTGATGGGAAGAGCTCGTCGGAGTAAACAGTCGAGTAGAGCTCGTTCAAGTAAACTGATGGGAAGGGCTCGTCGTAGTGAACAATTAGTGAAATGGGTTCAGGGGAATAAGAGCTCGCCCGTGATGATAAACGGAAAAGAGCTCGTATGGAATGGTGTCGGGGAGGAGCTCATCCATGTTGGGTGATGGAAAGAGGCTAGTTGGGGATGGGGTGGCGATTGGGCCGGGTGGGCGGGGTGTGACGAGTGGCGTTGAGGCGACGGCGATATGGCCAGAGTGGCGATTGGCGGGAGTGGCGGTGTGGCCAGAGTGGCGGGTGTTGGGTGGCGGTGTTGAGTGGCGATCGGCCCAGATTGGCGATGTGGCCAGAGACCGTTGTGAGTGACGTGGCGAGCGGCGATAGCGGAGTGGCGATTGGTAAGTGGTGGCGGTGGCGGTGGCCGGTGTGATGGTAGAGTGGCGATGGCCGTGGCGGTGGCCAGTGGCGGTGGCCAGGTGGCGATCTCAACGGCGGCGATTGGCGAAGCGTGATAACCGATGGCGGTGGCGAGTATGGCGTTTAAAAGCGCGTGGCGGTGGCCCGTGCGTGATATCGCCGGGTGGCGATGGCCAAGTGGCGATTGGCCAGAAGTGGCGATTGGCCGAGTGGCGGTCTGGCGATGTGGTCGGCGGTGGCGACTCTTAATAGAAGTGGTGGTGGCCAGTGGCGTTGTGGCCGTGGCGATTGGTAGAGGTAGGCGTTGTAGTGGAGATTGGCCCAGTGGCGATTGGGCGAATGGGGTGTGGCCAAGTGGTGATTGGCCCGGGAGTGGAGTGTGGTGGCGATGGCCGAGTGGCGGTGAGCGAGTGGCGTTGTGCGAGTGGCGGATTGGCGAGTGGCGATGCAGCGATGGCGGTGTGAAGTGGCGGTGGCCAGAAGCGCGATGTAGTGAGTGGCGATTGGCCGGTATGGCGTTATGGCCAAGTGGCGATTGGCCCGAAGCGGCGGTGTAGCCAGTGGCGATTGGCCCAGAAGTGGCGATTGGCCAGTGGCGTTAATAATAAGTGGCGATTGGTAGTGGGGATGGCCGTGGCGATGTAGCCGATGGCGATTGGCCGGCGATCTAGCGAAATAACGATTGGCCGGTGGCGGTAACCTTAGCGCAGTGGCGATTGAGCGATGCGATTGGCCGTGGCGTTAATAGCCGTGGCGATGGCCGTGGCGATTGGCCGTGGCGATTGGCCAGTGGCGATGGCCGATGGCGTTAATAGCCGTGGTGATTGGTAAGTGGCGATGGCCAGTGGTGATTGGTAGTGGCGTTCAGTAGTAAGTGTGATCGGCGATGGCGTTAATAGTAAGTGGCGATTGGCCCAAGTGGCGATTAGCCGATGGCGGTGTGGCAAGTGGTGATTGGCCGTGGCGATTGAAGCGGTAGCGATGGCCGTGGCGATTGGCGTGGCGGTGGCCGAGTGGCGTTATGGCAAGTGGCGATTGGCCGTGGCGTTAATGGCCGTGGCGATTGGCCCGAAGTGGCGGATGGCCGTGGCGATTGGCCAGGCGGCGTGTAGCCCGATGGCGATTGAAGCGGCGATATGTAAGTGGCGGTGGCCGAGTGGCGTTGTGGCCGGAGTGGCGATTGGCCGGGCGGCGGTGGCCGTGGCGATTGGCCGCAGTGGCGATTGGCGGTGGCGTTATGGCGAGTGGCGATTGGCCGAATGGGGATTGGCTGGGAAGTGGCGTGTAGAGTGGCGATTGGCAGGCGTGGCGGTGGCAGTGGCGGTGGCCGGCGTGGCGGGTGGCCGAAGTGGCGGTGAGCGGTGGCGGTGAAGCGAAGTGGCGTTGTGGCCGTGGCGTTGGCCGTGCCAGTGGCCAGTGGCGGTGGCCGTGGCGGTGAAGTGAGTGGCGTTATACTTAAAGTAGCGGTGGCGGCGCGATAGCCCGTGGCGATGGCAGAAGCGGTGGCAGTGGCTATTGAGCAATGGCGTCCTCGCCGTGGCGATTGGCCGAAATGTTGGCGTGGCGGTGGCCCAGTGAGTTGTAGCCGTGGCGGTGAGCAACGGCGTGTAGCAGTGGCGGTGGCGGCGATGTAGCCGGCGGTGGCCGTGGCGGTGGCGGCGTTATGCCGTGGCGGTGGCCGGCGATGTAGCCGTGGCGATTAGTAAGTGGCGTTAGTAAGTGGCGATTGGCCGTGGCGGTGGCCGTGGCGATAGCCGATGCGATGGCCGGCGGCGATAGCCGTGGCGATTGGCCGATGGCGTTATGGCCGTGGCGATTGGCGATGGCGATGTAGCCGTGGCGATTGACGATGGCGATGTGAAGCGATGTAGCGGCGGTGGCCGTGCGATGGCGGTGGCGTTAACCGCGTGGCGTTATGGCAAGTGGCGGTGGCCAAGTGGCAGTAGCCGTGGCGATTGGCCAGGAATGGCGAAGTGGCCGTGGCGGTTGGCCGTGGCGGTGTAAGTGGCGGTTGGCCGTGGCGGTGGCCGTGGCGATAACCCGGTGGCGTTGGCCGTGGCGATGGCCGTGGCGATGGCCAGTGGCGATTGGCCGTGGCGGTGAGCGATTAGTGATAGCCGTGGCGATTGAGCGATATGTGTAACCCGATGGCGGTTGGCCGTGGCGATGGCCGTGCGATTGGTAAGTGGCGTTAATAGCGGAAATGGCGATTTGGCGAAATGGCGATGTAGCCCGATGGCGATTGGCCGTGGCGGTGGCCGTGGCGATGTAGCGATGGCGATTGGCCGTGGCGATTGACGATTGGCGACCAATAGCGTGGCGGTGGCCGTTGGCGGTGTAGCCAGTGGCGATTGGCCAGTGGCGGTGGCCGGTGGCGTTGCCGCTGAGTGGCGGTGGCAGTGGCGATTGACAGTGGCGTTATGGCAGTGGCGATTGGCGGCGGCGATAGCCGTGGCGGTGGTGAAATATTAGTCAGTGGCTGATTGAAGTGGCGATTGGTAAGTGGCGACTGTGGCCAGGGGCCGGTGGTCAGTGGCGGTGAAGCAGAGTGGCGTTGGCAGGTGGAGGTGGCCAGGAGTGGCGATTGGCCAGAGTGGCGGTGGCGATTGGCCGGTGGGCGTGGCAAGTGAGCGATTGGCCCAGGTGGCGGTGTGGCCCGGTGGCGATTGACAGAGTGGCGGTGTAGCCGGTGGCGGTTGGTAGAGTGGCGGTGGCCAAGGTAGGCGTTATGGCCAGTGCGATTGTGCCGTGGCGATACTTAACCCGATGGCGGTGGCCGTGGCGATTGGCCGTGGCGATGTAGTGGCGATTGGCCGTGGCGATGGCTTGGAATTGGCGATATGGCAAATGGCGATTGGCCGTGGCGATTGGCCGATGGCGTTAACTCTTAAGTGGCGATTGACGTGGCGATTGGCCGTGGCGTTAGTAAATGGCGATTGGCCGCGGCGATATGGCAAGTGGCGGTGGCCGTGCGATGATCGATGGCGGTGGCCGAGTAAGCGATTGGCCGTGGCGATGTGGCGGGGGCCGTTAGTCGGTGGCGATTGGCCCGTGGCGTTAGCGGTGGAAGTGGCGAAGTGGCGATTGGCCCGTGGCGATGGCCGGTGGCGGTGGCGAAATGGCGATGTGAGTGGCGGTGGCCGTAGTGGGGATTGGTAGTGTGGCGATTGGTAAATGGCGATGTGGGGAGTGGCGATGTGGCCAAGTGGCGATTGGCTAAGTGGCGTTAATAGCCGTGGCGATTGGCCGTGGCGGAATTGGTAGGAGTGGCGATGGCCGTGGCGATGGCCAAGTGGCGATTGGCCAGTGGCGTTATGGCCAGAAGTGGCGGTGGCCGTCGGCGGTCGGCCGAACCGTGTTAGTGGCGATTGGCCGTGGCGATTGCGTAAGTGGCGGTGGCCGAGTGGCGTGTAGCCGTGGCGGTCGGCCGTGGCGTTATCTTAAGTGGCGGTGGCCGGCGGCAATGTAGAGTGGCGATTGGCGAGTGGCGATTGAAGTAGGAGTGGCGATGGCCGTGGCGATGGCCAGAAGGGCCCGTTGTGAGTGGCGGTGGTAGAATGGCGTTGGCCTGATGGCTGTTTGTGGGGCGGCGGTCGGCCAGTGGTGTTGTGGCCAGAGTGGCGCGATTGGTAGAGTGGCGATTGGTAGAGATGGCGAGACAATGGCCAGTGGTGATTGATCAGGAGTGGCGATTGGGCCAGAATGGCGATGTGGCCGGTGGCCGGTGGCCAGGAGTGGGCGTTGTGTGGGAGTGGTTAAAGTAGATGGCGTTGTGGCCAGTGGCGGTGGCCAGTGGCGGTGGCCAGTGAAATGTGGCCAGAAGTGGCGATATGGCCAAGTGGCGATTGGCCGTGGCGTTATGGCGAGTGGTGGCCGTGGCGATTGGCGTGGCGTTATGCTTAGAAGGCGATTGGCCGTGGCGATTGGCCGAGTGGCGTTGTAGCGTGGCGATTGGCCGTGTGATTCTTGTAGAGTAGCGATTGGCCCAGTAGCGATATGGCAAGTGGCGGTGGCCGATGGCGATTGGCCGTGGCGGTGGCCCGGTAAGCGTTATGGCCCGGTGGCGATTGGTAAGTGGCGATGGCCAGTGGCGTTGTAGCAAGTGGCGATTGGTAGAAGCGGCAATGGCCGATGGCGGTGAAGTAAGTGGCGGTGGCCAGAAGTGAACGATGTGCGGGGAGCCGTGGCCGTGGCGGTGGCCGGTAGCGTTGTAACTAGTGGCTGTTGCGGTGGCGATTGGCGAGGTAGTGTTGTAGCCGTGGCGATTGGCCCAGAAGTGGCGATTGGCCGGTGGCGGTGTGGCCGTGGTGATTGATCGAGTGGCGTTGGTAGTGGCGATGGCCGTGGCGATTGGCCGTGGCGTTGTGGCGAAGTGGCGATTGCCGAAGTGGCGTTGGCATATCCGTGGCGATTGGCCAGTGGCGTTATGGCGGTGGCGATTGGCCCGTGGCGATAACCTAGTGGCGACCGGCGAGTGGCGGTGGCCGTGGCGTTATGGCGTGGCGATTGGCGTGTGGCGATGGCGGTGCGGTGGCGTGGCGGTGGCGAAGTGCGATGTTCAGCGGTGGCCGTGGCGTTATGCGCCGATGGCGGTGGCCGGCGGTGGCGGCGTTATGCCGTGGCGGTGGCCGTGGCGGTGCAACCTGATGGCGATTTGGCAAGTGGCGATTGAGCGAGTGGCGATGGCGAAGCGGTGGCCGTGGCGGTCGCCGAGTGGTGTTATGGCCGATGGCGATTGGCCGATGGCGGTGGCCGATGGCGATTAATGATGGCGGTGGCCGAAATCAGCGTTAGCCGATGGCGATTGGCCAGTAAGCGATGGCGAGACGGTGGCCAGTGGCGATTGGCCGAAGGCGTCGACTCGGTGGCGTGACTGCTGGAGTGAAGCGAACTCGTCAAAGTGAACAGTTGAGTAGAGCTCGTCCATGTGTATTTATGGGAAGAGCTCGTCAGTGCGAATCTTGGGAAGAGCTCGTCAGTGCGAATCTTGGGAAGAGCTCGTTATTGGGGACTGTTGGTGAAGGCTCATCAGAATGCGTAGTAGGAGCTCGCCCATGTTGACTGATGGGAAGAGTTCGTCAATGGAAATAGTAGCGGGCAGTCCATCGAAGGCGGTGAAGGGCTCGTCGAGTGAGCTCTTGGGAACTACGTCCATATCGAGAAGAGCTTCGTCGATAGAATTTGTAGGAGGGCAGATGCGTGGATGTGCGGAGTGAAGGGGCTCGTCGATAGGAGTTGTTTGGAGGGCTCGTCAAGGTAGAGCCGTGGGAGGAAGAACTCGTCGGGTAGTATTGCGAGCTCGTCTATGTAAATAATAGAGAACTTGTCGAATTAGGCGGATTTGGAAGAACTCGTCGGAGTAAGCGATATGAAGCTGCGCCATTATCTCAAATAATAGGGCTCGTCGAGATAAAATTTGTTGGGAGGAGCTCGTGGTGAAATTTATTTGTAGGCTCGCCAAGCATGTAAATAATAAGACTGTCGGATAGAGTTGGGGAGGAAGTGTCGGGTGGCGTTGTAGAGGCTCGCCCGTGTAAATATGGGCTCGTCAGTAGTGTTGGAGGAGCTCGTCGGGTAGGCTTGTTAGCCAGAGCTCGTCCGTGTAAATGAGGGCTCGTCATATAGAGTACATTTGGGAGCTCGTCGGGTGGCCCATTTGTAGAGCTCATCGTCTGAATAATGAGAGACTCGTCGGATCGGCGTGGGAGGAGCTCGTCGAGGTGGGGCGGTTGTAGAGGCTAGCCACGTGTAAATAGGAGCTCGTCAGTAGATTTGTTTGGAGGAGGCTCGTCGGGTTGACATTTATGAGAGCTCGTCCGTATAAATAATAGGAGCTCGTGAGATAAATTTGTTGGGAGGGCTTCGTCGGGTGAAGTTGTGTAGGCTAGATCCGTGTAAATAATAAAGACTCGTCAGTAAGAACACATTTGGAGGAGCTCGTCGGGTATTTGTTGTAGGAAGCTCGTCCGTATGTGAAATAAGACTCGTCAGTAGAGCATTTTGGGAGGGCTCGTCGGGTAGGCTACATTGTAAGGCTAGTCATGTAAATAACAAGACTCGTCGAGTAGAACTGTTAAGGAAAAGAGCTCGTCGGGTAAGGTATAGGCTAGATCCATGTACATAATAGAAGACTCGTCGGATAAGAGTTGGGAGGAGCTCGTCGGGTGGGCGTGCGAGCTCGCCCGTATGGAAATATTAGGGCTCGTCAGTAGAAATTTGTTTGGAGGAGCTGCGGAGTGGTTGTTGTAGAGCTCGTCCGTGTAAATAATAGAAGACTCGTCGAGTAGAGGCTGTTGGGAAGAGCTGTCGGAGTGGAAACACATTGTAGAGCTCGTCTCAGTGTAGATAATAGGGCTCGTCAGTGGGAGCGTTGGGAAAAGCTCGTCAATGTAAAATGGTAGGAAGGAGCAGATGCGTTTGGAGTCAATGAGGCTTGTCGATGCTAAATAGTAGAGGCTCGTCCTGCGGAGTTGAGGGGCGAGCCTCGCCCGATATGGGCCCATGCGGTGAGCTGATGCATGCGGGTGCGGCGAGAAGGGACGTCACTTGTGAATAGTAGGGGCTCGTCCATCACGGTGGAGGGGATGAGCGCCGTTGATGTGGTGTGCGAAGGAGCGGAGTGCGTGCGGGCGCGGCCAGAGGGCTCGTCACGGAAGTGAATAGTAGGGCTGCGTCGTACGGAGTTGAGGGACGAAGCCTCGTGATATAGGCGTAAGAAGGAGCAGATGCATGCGGGTGCGTGAAGGGCTCGATCCTTTGTGAATAGTAGGGGCTCGTCCATCGAGTTGGGGGAGGGCCTTGTCGATATGGTGTAGAAGGGCGGAGTGCATGCGGGCGCGGCGAAGGGCTTAGTGTGAATAGTAGGGGCTCGTCATTACGAGTTGAGGGACCCAGGCCTCGTCGGCTCTCAGATATTAGAAGGAGCCGTCTGTGCGGGTGCGTGAAGGGCTCGTCCTTTGTGAATAGTAGAGACCGTCCGTCCCGAGGTTGAGGGAGGAATAGGTATGAATTGTGAAGGGCCGTTTGTGCGGAGCGCGGCGAGGGCTTCGTCCTTGTGAATAGTATGGGCTCGTCATTGGTTGAGGGACCCAGGCCTCGTCAATATGAATGGTAGAAGGGCGATGCATGCGGGTCACGTGAAGGGCTGGAATCCTTTGTGAATAGTAGGGGCTCGTCCATGAGTTGAGGAGACGTCGATATGGTGTAGGAAGGAGCATGCGTGCGGGGCGCGACGGGGGCTTAGTCCTTTGTGAATAGTAGGGGCTCGCGTCAATTACGAGGTTGAGGGACTGGGCCTCGTGATATAATGAATGGTAGAGAAGGAATTGGAGTGCGTGCGGGTGCGGCGAAGGGCTGCGAGTCAGCGTGGTAGTAGGGGCTCGTCCATCGAGTTGGGGAGGAGCCTTGTCGATATGGGTGTAAGAAGGGCCGGGTAAATGCGGAGGCGCCGGCGGGCGCCGTCCTTTGTGAATAGTAGGGGCTCGTCATTACGAGTTGAGGGCGAGCCTGTCGATATGAATGGTAAGAAGGGCGGTGCATGCGGAAGTGCGGCGAAGGGGCTCGTCGCGTGAATGTGGGGCTCGTGTTACGGTTGAGGGGCGAGGCCTCGTCGATATGAATGGTATTGAAGGGCCGTGCACGTAAGGTGCGGCTGAAGACAGTGTATGAATAGTAGGGGCTCGTCTGATTTGCAGGTTGAGGGAGGCCTTGTCGATATGAATTGTGGAAGGGCAGTAAATGCGGAGGCGCGGCGAAGGGCTTAGATCCTTTGTGAATGGCTGACCGTCATTACGAGTTGAGGGGCGGGCCTCGTCGATATGAATGGTAAGAAGGGCGGAGTGACTGTGAAGGTGCGGCGAAGGGCTCGTCCGCGTGGTGAAGTAGGGAGGGCTGCGTCCATGCGGGTTGAGGGAGGGCGCGCCAGTATGGTGTGGGGGCCGGAGTACGTACGGAGGCGCGACGAGGGCCGTCCTTTGTGAATGAAAGTAAGGGCTCATCATTCTAAGTTGAGGGACGAGCCTCGTCGATATGAATGGTAAGAAGGGGCGATGCATGCGGGTCGGTGAAGGGGCAGTCACTTTGTGAATAGTAGGGCTCGTCATTCTGAGTTGAGGGACGAGTACCGTGATATGAATACTTGGCTCTGGCGTTGGCCTTGGTGGCGTTGAGTGAGTGGCGATGTGGCGGTGGCGATGTGGCCAAGTGGCGATTGGTAGAGGTGCGATGTAAGCCAGAAGTGGCGGTGGTAGAGTGGCGTTGTGGCGGGGTGGCGATCTTGGCTGGCTGGTGCTCTGGTGGCGTGGTGCGTGTGGGTAGGTGAGCTCGATCCAAAGTGAGCGAGCGTAGCTCGAGGCGTAGTGGTGGCAATGTAACTTTGGTAGTGACTCTGACGTGGCACTGTGTGGGTAGGTGAGCTCGTCGAAGTGACGCGTGGCTCGGCGGGGCCCGAGTGGCGATGTGGCTGGTGGTCGACTCTGACGGCGTGGCTGTGTGGAGTAGGTGAGCTCGTCGAAGTGAAGCGGCGTGACTCCGGCCCCCAGTAGAGTGGCGATGTAACTTTGGCTTCTGGTCGACTCCCGAGGGCGGCGTGGCTGTGCGTGGGTCGCTCGTCGGGTGAAGCGGCATGGCTCGGGCTCACGTGGCCGTGGCGTGCTGGCGATGCGACTCTGAGCGGCGTGGCACGTAGAGTAGGAGCTCGTCAAAGTGAAGCGCGGCCAGCTCGGGCGCGTGGCCCGAGTGGCGATGTAACTGGCTGGTCGACTCTGAGCGTGGCTTTGTGTGGAGTAGGTGAGCTCGTGAGAAGTGAGGCGGTGGCTCGGTACGTTGGCCAGAAGTGGCGATGTAACCCAATTTGGTCGACCACAGGCGGCGTGGCTCTTGTGAGTAAGTGAAGCAGTAGTAATTGGGCCATTGCATGTGGCCGTGACTTACGACTTTGGAAAGGTCGCGGCGTCTTTGTCTTGATTGGCAGAGAATTTTGAAGCGTTTGCGAGAATTTCCGAGTGCTCTGGCCTTCTTATAGATAGCGGCTTCATTCTTAGGTTTATGCTGATGTCTGCCTCTTACGGTGCGTGGCGAAATCTGCTTGAGATGGCGTCGAAGTTTGATCGTCTTCGTAGGGATCACACGAGATTACGGTTCGGTTTTGTTGGATTCACATTGTAGGAGTTGTGTTGCCCTTCATGAGGAGGAAGTTGTGACCTTCTGAACCGTCAGGTGTCTCTGTAGGCGTTGCATCTGCACAGTAAAGTTGTTACAATTCTTATCGGGCGTCGGTCGGTGAGGCGGGCGCCTCCTTTCGTTCGTGTTAGCTTGCCTTGTTTCTAATGTGTCGGGTGGTAGGCTGTCTGCGTTGCTTGGTTGGTCCTGCATCCTTGGCGGATTGGCGTTGCTCCTGCTTGTGTTCCTTGTTGATACCATCGATGTGAAATCAGTTATATTTTCCGAAGCTGTCGTTCCATGAGCAGCGCCGACTTATGATGCTTTCAGCGACCCAGGTGAAACGTCATGAAGTCGTGAAGAATTTGGACTGGGTTGTTTGCGAAATTTGGGATACGGGCTCTTAAGTTGTACGGGGTGAGGTAGGATGCGCTACTTGTTGATCACACGGGAGCCCTAGGGTCGTGCTTCTCTGTAGCCAGAAATGGGATTCGGCGGGGGCTTTGCCGGGTGTGACCTCCGATGCAGTCGATTCTTCCTTGAGGAGAAAGAGAGATGCTTAGAGAATTAGTATTGGCATTTGAATGAGGCGTTCTTTCACTTGCATTGGGGTGTGCTGTATTTATAGTGTATATTATTCCTGATTTGAGGGTAGTAAGGATTCTTTCCCGGTGGATGGGATATTTGTGCACTATCGGATTTTAGAAAGAGATATTGAAGGAATAGTTTATTGAGAATTATCCTCCTTCCTTTTTAGTGAGATCAGGCTTGATTTGCAGGATAATATATTATTGAGAATTATCATGTTTTCCTTAATGAGATTTAATTAAAGACTTAGTTAGATTCACAGGATAATAAGTTATAGGGGATTATTTTACTTTCCTTATTGGCGAAATTCGATACGATTTGCGAGGATATGGGCTTTTTCTCAATTATCCATAGCAGAGCCTTTGGTAAGTGGTACAGGCCTTCCTTTTGGGCCGGCTAGGAGCTTGGGTGTTTTATAGAATTTGCCTCTCCTTTGGGCTAGTGGTAGGCTGCGCGCTGTTTTCAAGCGCCGTGAGTTTCCATTCAGGTGGTATGTATTTTACCAAGTAAATAAAATATATTTTTTATTTCTTTGTTTAACCTTTTGCTTCAATTGCATATGAAATCATAGATTTTTTTTATGAATGTCTCAGGATTCCAATATTTGGTATCATAGCAGGTTTCTTAGATTTCATATTTGAAATCTTGAGATTTCATAGGTTAATTGAAAAAATCAATTTTTGTATTTGATCTACTTTCAAATCTGCTTTCGGCATTGGTTTTAAAAAAAAAAGGTCACCAATTTTTTTTATATAGATTTGTTATTGGTTTTCATGTAATCTGGTGTTAATGGATTAAATAGTATTTTTTTTAATAAAAACGTTTGTTTTGTCATGCACGAAAGGTCAAACTATAACTGTCCTAGATATTGACATAGATCAATGCCATCTGTTTAGTACACCAATGCGGCTTATCTATCTTGTGCACAAATCCATTGGGTGAATAGTATGTTTTATGTAATTCTAGACGCAAAAATCTGTTTTGTGCAATAGAAGCATTTTAATTAAAGTGCATGTTTCTTTTCATTCAATTTGTTTGAAATGAGTTTTGGAATTATTTGTTTAACTAATTTTGGATTATTTTTATACATTCAGAAAAATCTAGATAAATTAGTTTTAATTTAATTTATTACCAGGAATTAATTTATTTTTAACAAGCTTTATAAATATTAAATATATAAATAATTTAATTTATTATTAGAAATTAAATTAAATTTTAACAAGATTTATCTTATAATAGATAAATGTTAGACAGATAAATAATTTAATTCATTATGAATAATTAAATTATTTTTTAACAACATTTATAAATGTTGAACAGATAAATAATATAATTTATTATTAGGAATTAAATTATATTTTAACAATATTTTTATTTTAATAGATAAATGTTAAATATATAAATAATTTAATTTATTATGAGAAAATTAAATTATTTTTTAACAAGATTTATTGAGACAAATGTTAAATAGATAAATAATTTAATTTATTATTATAAATTAAATTATACTTTAACAAGATTTATCTTACAAATTTTAAATATATAATAATTTAATTTATTCTTATGAATTAAATTATATTTTACTCAAAAATTATCCTTTAATGGATAATTCTTAATAAATAAATAAATATATATATATATATATATATATATATATATATATATATATATATATATATATATATATATATATATATATATATAATTTAATTTAATTTATTTTTAGGAATTCAATTATATTTTAACAAGGTATCTACAAGGAAATATAATTAAAGTGGAGAAGAGTTTAAACGGAAATATACGACACTTAAAATACAAAAGGTTTTAGGATTCATGTTTGGATTAGCTAAAGTTGAATGATGTAAGGATCCAGGGTTAGAGATTCCCTTATAGTTAATTAATAAATATTTTAGTGAGAAGCGACTAGCGTAAGTTGTCTTCTTGACAAGAAATATTGAAATAATCAGTGGGTGCACCACTTTAACACGAAGAAAATAATAAACTATCTAAAATAGTTCCTATTTATTTTCTCAAGAGGCCAAAGTTTAAATGATAATTCAATCACGTAGTCTAAGGATAAGTGACTTTTGGATTGATTAGGTTATATATCTTATTAACTTTGAGAAGCTAAACTTGCCTAAAGTAGGATAGCAAGCTCTCTTGAAAGTTAATTTATCTTATCTTGATATGTGTGTGTAATTTTGAGTGTTATATTATATCATCGGTCACAAGTTGTATATATAATTCTAGCATGTCTTATGCTAATGTGAACACATCTTGACCAACCTGATTTGATTTCAGAAGACAAATATGTTTTGTCTTCTTTCCGTTAGCATCAATCAATCATAGATATAGGGGGTCTCAATTGTAGTTTTGCATGATTTTTATTTATGCCAAATTTTAGAAAGAATTTAGTTCCAGTTTCAAATTATGTAATGTGATTATTCGATTTCTTTTAATAAAACTTTGTTTCTATTATGAAAGAAAATAAGGATTGTTACATGTAACGTGGATGACAATCTATATATATTGATTGTGTTGTAATTCAAGTTAATAATGTAAAAAAGGTCATTGAAAGAAAAGAGCTAGTATCTATCGAACTTCGATTATAGCAGATAGACTTGGTCACATAAATTTGTATCTGAACTAGTGATGTGGGTCATTAGCCACTTTGAACTAGGTAATTCTCTATATAAATTATATTGGTGACAGATCATTTGCAGTTACGGTTGAGGGATGTTTGGTTGATACACTCGGGCGTGTGGGAGCGTTTAGTGATGTCCATGTGAGAATTGGTTATGAATATTTCATCACTTTTATTGATGACTACTCGAGATATGGATATTTGTACACGATGAAGAAAATTTGAGGCCTTGGATAAATTCAGGAATTTAAAAATTTAAGTCGAATATAAACAATTAAAAAGACACATTAAATCACTTTGTTCGATCGAGTGGTAAGTACATATCTATTAGTTCGTTTCTTTCCTCGAAACTATGGGTTTTATCTCGACTTAATTCTCCGAACTCCTTACAAAAAATATGGAGTAATTAGCAAAGAAGAAATCGAACTATAAGGTTAGTGATGAGTTTTCCACATTACCTATCCCCTTTTAGGAATATGTCTGAGAGCAGTAACTTACATTAGTATGGTGACATCTAGTCGATTGCAGACTTTTGGAAAATGTGGATAGGTCGAAATGTTAATTTAAGTCATATCATATGGGGTTGTCTCGCTTATGTATTAAAGCAATCATCTAATAAGTTGGATGCAAAGTCAAAATTGTATTCGTTTGTTGGATATCCAAAAGGTGCGAAATTTCTTAGTTCTCTGATAAATTGACATGAAGGGTGTATATGTTTGTAATTAGTAGTGTGGCCAGGGGTCATTGACAACCAGTCGACCCAGCGAAGACTAAATGGATGTGGGTGTTTTGAACCCACACCACCATGTCCCCTTTTTCGGGACCCGTGATTTAATGAAAATTGGACAGAGACTCCTTTGTATGGGGAGCTCTATCTAAAATACAACATGTACAAAATACATGGCAACATGGTCCACAATATATTCTGACCTCGCTAGGTCAGTGTGAGTGAAGTAGCCTAGCAGGTCCACTCATCCACACTACATAATGTACAAGACTAATTACCATAGTCCTCAAGAGTTCAATTACAACACTCTTACAAATATTACAAATTCGAATAAGGTTGTTCCAAAGTATTTTTTTCTTTACAATTCTTTTTACACAAAATATAAGCTAGAACTAGTTTGTTCCAAGCTTCTTTACAAAAATGAATCTGACCTCGACTCGACTTTCTTCATAATTGTGGCCTCAGTGGCGTATGCGCATCTCTGTGCACGAAGGGTCTACTGACAGTGCTTGATATGATAGGGTAAACTCATAGGAACTCTCCCCATATAAGTTCACATGCAATGCCATGTTTTCACGATCAAACATTCAATTAAATGCGGTTTCTACATTGGAATGCTGTCTAATGAATGATGTCACTGCCATGCCTTTAACTCTGAGTCCTCACCTGACTCCCTCACACATGCTTATCTTGAGTGTAAACTTGTCATTGGTGTTTCGCAATGACCCTTTATCCGAAAAAAGCTTCTTTTTTGTTTTTTAAAACTCATTGGACATTCTCAGATAAGTAGCTTTATTCAAAGTCATTGAGCGATCTCAGATAAACAACTTTGTTCAGCATTATACGATCTCAGATGTGGCCTTATTCAAAGCTATTTGACAATCTCAGATAACTGACTTCGTGAAAAAGCATTACCTGATCTCAGATAAACAACTTTATTTAAAAGCATTGGACCCGATCTCAGATAAAGCGGCTTTATTGAGTTATTGAATGATCTCAGATAAGCAACTTATTCAAAAGCGTTGGACAATTCCAGATAAGCGACTTTAATCAAAGCATTGGGCCATTTTCGATACTTGGCTTTAATCGAAAGCATTGGACAATCTCCGAAATGATCTCAGAATGCTTGACTTTATTAACTGTTGGACGATCTCAGATAAATAGCTTTATTCAAAACACTGGGCAATCTCAGATATGACTTTATTCAAAGCAATTAGACAATCTCTCAGATAAATAGCTTTGTGAAAGCATTGGACGAGTTTCGATAAGCTGCTTTGTCAAAAGCATTAGACCGATCTTCGATGTGACTTTATTCAAAATTGAATGATCTCGATAAAAGCTTTATTCAAAATATGAAATGCACGTGAGATTTCCATTGGACGTATTCCCGAAGTGCCAAGCTCACCACCCACCACGAGAATGATGAATAATCATGACCATGTACGCACACATTTAATGATGTCCCCATGCATATGCAATCTGAGATTATTTACATGTTCTAATATTACCATTATATGATAGGCGCTATATGGACATTTAAACCATGCATAATACCATTACATCATTTGGAAAATCATATCGTTAACCTCTGATTTCCAAATAAACCACCCACATTACATGTCGACATATTATACACACATATATTGACATACAGAGATCTCTTCAATCATGATGACTTACATTATACTGAAGCTAATTGTGACACCATGTTACCAATGTACCCTGCAAACAATCCATCTGATGGCCTTGTTCATACCTGAAACACATCATGACCAAACCGTTTAGAACCTGCAATTTTGACTTCCCGCACAATTTCAGCCCAGTATAGCAAAATGATTCAAACGTAGTGTCTCTGATCATATACTAATTATGGCATGAATGCCGCACACGGGCCGTGGAGCAGGTATAAAGCAGTCCATAAAATGGGGACAGGCTGTCGACACGGCTTTTGAAAAGAGTATAAAAAACAAAATCTTTGAGAATGAAATTTCATTCACTGGAATGGTTCAGATTCTAGACTCAAAGGAGCTTTCCATTGAGTCCTAGAGCATGAGATCAGTGGAGTTCCAGACGAAAGTTATGGTCGTTCGAAGTTGGCCTGTAGGTTAGCATGGGGTTCTGAATTTTACAACCCATGCGAAATTTTCACACACCATCTTGAATTTATGAGTCCTGAAATTGGGATCACAAAGTAGCCTGCAATTTCAGCGAGTGCCTTTCCGTCCACTAATAAGGTATAGACCAATCCTGGTTCCAGCCATCTGGTGCATGTTCAAGCTATAAAAAGCCTCAAACACTAGACCCGCTACTTGATCAGAAGCTCAATCTTAGGAACTAAAACATACCAAGAAAGCGGTCTTTCGATTGTTAACAACACAGTCCAAACTACCTTTGAACCAGCCCTACGATTGGGGCTAAACCCAATGGCCATTGAACGACCCTTAGCGCCGATAACTATAGTAAAAACCTACCTCATGAAGCCTTAGAGCGACTGAAGTTCAGTGCTTCTTGAGCAGCTTTCAACTACAGACCTTCCACGCTAAGCCTTGGCAAAACTTGAGTTCTGATGTCACGCGTAGCCCTCGTGAGTCTCAGACTTTAAATGCCTTGGCCGTCGAGATGACCTACCGTCTTGTGCATGTAGAAGAGGGTGGAGCCTCATCTACACCCTCTTTTCATTACGCAAATTTGGAAGGAAAAATCAAATTTCCTCCCTCTTTGCCCATTTGTCTAACTTGGCTTAAGTTGGATATTAATATAAGCGCCCACGTGTCAAAGTCCTCGCTCGGATCCGTTCCTCCCAACAATTTATTTTAGGTTCTAGGTTCAAGTTCAAATTTATTTTAAAATGAACTTAACTTGGGATATTTTCTAACTCCACGAGATTCTTGTAAAAATCATCACTAGAGAGATCCTTTGAAGCGCCCGTACCTGAAAATCGCAAAATCATTGTTTGGAATTCGACGAAAATTTTCTACGAAATGCATTAGATTTATGAAGACAAATCCAGTGAGGCAGAGGTTCGTTTAGTCATCCCGAGATCTAGAGAATTTTGAGCTCTGCAGACGGTGAAATTTCTAATTTCGGGTTTACATTCTTCCCCCCTTAAAGGAATTTAGATCTGAAATTCCACTTTTACATGCGTCTGATCACATGCATGTGAAGCGATCATTTAACATTCGATCAACACGGCCGCATGCAGCCGTCCTCGAATAGGAAGGATGTCGTCTGTGTGTCTCGTGTTCCCATCATTACCTCCTCCCACTCCTCGGTGTTGCCCTGACACCTTCGCTGTCTCACAATCTTACGTGCGGAGCACGTCTGCTTTATCTAAAATGCGCACATGTCCTCGGGGTCTATGCATACGTGACATGCTCGCCCCGATCCCATTTCATTGGAGTCGGATGCAGGTGTGTACTTTTAGACATGGAGACATGGAATACTTCGTGGACACCGTCTGGCGCCCTAAGCAGGATCATTGACTGCAGATCAACCAGCGGAATACTAGTGGATGTAAGTTGCAGCCTTAACGAGAAAATCAGCGAGTCTCGGCTGTACGGAAACTCTGGCTATCACACGTATACATAATCCCCAACCGGGTGATATAATCCCAGACCTGAGTAAAGCGTACTTGGGCCATAAACAATACTCATCATACATCTGACATGAATCAACTACCCTGATAGTTCTGAAGTTGAATATTTTACTCTTATCTGACACATATAAAATTAGAGAATTCTAATACATGTATAAAATCATCGAGCCCTGACAGGCTTTCTTCACAACCTCAGTCTGGACGAAGCCGTCCCCTCATACCCTTCTGTGCGTAAATAACTATCCTCGACGGGGAGCAGGCTAATGCTCGATGGTGGAATCACCACTAAATGGGCTACTCTCACTTCTAGTGCATGTCACGATGCTCCCAAAACAAACACACATTGGCGATGCATGATGCTATGAATCTAACTCATCATCTCATGCAGGAGTCCTCATGAGCTCCTCACACCTACTAAGCCATGTAGAGAAAGCTGGTTTCAAACAAAGTTATTTGTTTATGTTGTAATCTATCTCAAGTCTAAGTAGTGGGTATCTCGATGTTATATTTAGTAGAACTACTCAGGAGTATATCCATTGGGCCGTCTCGAAATGATATTTTATATGTGGACACCTCGATGTATATCAATTAGAGTAGTCTTTGTGATTGATATTTTAGTATGGACTACCCTCAGTCATTATTATTATTTTTGGCTGACCCTCAGGGGTGTTTTACATTTCTTAGTCTCTCGCAGTTCTCTTGAAACTACCTCATGCCTCCTCCATCTCCTCTGGGTGCCCAGTGCATATGAAGTAATTGTGATGCCATTTCCAGTACTCATATAACATGCAAATATATCTGTACCATATATTCACCAATTTAAATCACACTAACATGTCATGTAATTTCATTCCATACACCAAAATTAGCTATGGGCTAATTATCAAACCACGAGCAATTCAACTTAAATTCTCGGTCTAAGCACATTTTCACCGCAAAGAAGTGTATTTTATTGGTCTTTGTTTTGGGAATGATAAAACCTAGGTTCTTGATTCCTTTTCCAACACAATTATCCGATTCACTTTGTGAACCCGAATTCCACGGCCATTTCAGGCCTCATGCAAACCAATACATGATTTATTGAACCATTCATCTGCGTTACAGCTTGAAGCGATTGGTAAACTGATGGGCTGTTCAAGTCAGTCTCAAAAATCCAGCATTTGGTTTCAAGCTTTGGGCGATCATGATAGTTGAGCCTTAACCAGCAAAACATTAACATAGTGCCGCGAAGATAAACCCAGTAGGAAAACCCCTGCCTCTTGGATTTTGAGGAAACTCCACAATCAAATTTACCCACAGCCCTCTGCGTGGCGAGGCTTTCATGCTTGTCAGAAGGCTGGAGTGGTCGGATGTGTATTTCTAGAGAGAAGGAAGACTCTCTCTCTCACTATAATCACACCATTTTAGCTACTAGACCTTTTCTCCCCATTTCATGTTTTTTCCTTGCCTTTTTGAATTGTGGAAGACAACACTATTGAGTGTTTTGTCTTTCCATAATGATTCCTTAATACAGTTATGTCCCTCTTTTCTAGTTTGACGTTCGACACTATACGTCCATTTTCATCATTTCTCTACTCATGCCATATGGCACATGAGTACGTGTTATATGTGACTTTAGAGTCGCATCGAAAATCATTTTCGACTTTTGAATGTGATACCTTGAAAACGTGCCAACTCGCGTCTCGGAGTCTCTGAGTCTACGTGCTAGCTAGATTTTGTTGAGGCGATTTGCGATTGAAGTCCATTTCATCATCAGAGATCTAGTAATTCCATATTTTTAGCCGAGCTAACAATTTTGTAGTCGAGTACGATTTTCTGTTTTGAAATTGGAATTTCTCGAACATTCTCCTCCTTGAATTTCATCTTGAAATGGACAATCTAATCACTCACATACCTATGCAAGTGCACTTTCTAATGCGTGTAAGCAGTCGTTAAATCTTCGCTTGACTAAACCACGTACCTTCATCCACAAATAAGAGGGATGAGGTGGCGCATTTGTGTCCTCGTGCTCCCACGTGGACTCTCAAAACCTCCTGCAGATCACCTTGAGAAACATGATCCTGACCTCGAACTCTAAGGTCGACGTCGTACATATGCATGAAAGCTCTTACTTGGAAACAAGAATGGGGCAGAAGATGTTGTCAAATCTCAGCTCACCTTCTGAAGTGTCAGCCAGTCCAAGACATGATGGAGCTCTCTTGCACCTCGGTCAATCCTTAATGGTAATCTACATGGCCTCCCCATACAGTACTCATATGGCGCCAATACGTATGCTGCGATAGTATTGTTGTGGCGAATTCACTAGAAGCGATTGCTTTCGTCTACCCTTAAGAACAGGCGCATGCTGCGGCGTGTCCTCTAACACAATATATAATCCACTGACATGTAACCCTGCAACCTTTGCTTTGTATTATGTATTTGACCTTCCCAAGTTTTGATCAGACAGTCGATGGGCCAGTCGACACAATCCGTGTGAATGACATCCATATCTGAAACCTGGAGCTCATCAACACCGATTTCAATGGGTATCAAATCTCGAGTCACTCAGGCTCTATCATTCAACTTTAAGTCTACATGATAACCTGTCTGTGTGTTCTCATCTCGAGTCACTCGGAGCTCACATCACTTTCATTTCACAAGTCTATGTGATGCTTGTGGAGTGTGTTTCATTTAGGTGCGTAATTCTTCGATCTTACACTTGAGCCTCTTACATTCATCTACGTAAAATTAGGGATTTTTCCTGGTCTCTACCCTAACTCCGGGTTCTCACCTTAGGGTTCGCGGCCCTTGTGCTTTATGACACACTTTATTCTTCATTTACTAAATCCCGGTATGAGTCTTCATTGGACGTAGTCTTTAAGACAAGTCAACACATACAGAGTGGTGAATGGCAGTGTGTTGCACTTGCAGGCTTCGACGAGATGTCGCAGTGCACCTGCGAGCCTTGATCATGCCATGCGCGGCGCGATCCGGGGTCATGCTTGACGGAGATCTCGGGGATCCATAAGCCGTAAATCCCCGGAGCCTATCGGGTCGACTCTCTCCCCACATCTGGGGAATGACATCTATTCTAGCTTCTCTAAAGGCCTTAACCTCTAAGCCCCCCAGTCCAAGGTCGTGTCGGGTATGACAGCCGAATTTGGGTCCTGATGCGGCGACCCAGATGGTACGTCGACTCATCAAATGTCGGAAGAGCGGCAGTCAATGACGATATGTCTGTACCTAAGGTCCACCACATGTTTGCTTGACTCTGATGTGCGACTTAGAGCCCACACTCGGCCCCTCTTTGGCTATCGTGCTTCTTTGGGAGTGCTTGTATAGCACCCACCCAAGCTAAAGCCAGGTTCCTCTGGGCCAAAATGCTTGGGGTGTGGAGGAATGAACCCAATATCTTCTCTTTGTGCGGCTAGCGGAATTTGTGCTATCGAGATCACAGGATCCTTGTCTCTGGGGCGATCCGGGTCTCATGGGTCGGCTGCGTGATGGTAGCACACCATACGTCACTTTGACCTGCGGCTCTCGTCGTCCTGGCCGGGATGGCGCGACCTCTGGAACCCTCGCCAGGCCCAGAAGCTCTCGCCTCTTTCTGAGCCCCAGAAGAAAGTTGATCCTCCCTCTTTGCTTTGCCAACACCGTATCAGAAGTGTTAGAGCATCCTCGATCTCTCTCTATGGTAGGGGTCATCCCAGCCATGGGTCCATGTCGTGGCCAGTCTGCAATCCTGGCGAATGACCCGACTTGGCCGTTCTCGAATCTCTATGGTACCCAGGCCCGATCCCAGCTACGTATGCAGGCGACTTGGTCTCTCAAACTCATTCGTCCTCGACCTTCTCTAGGTTAGGCTTGGCGTCTGGTGATGGTCTCTCGACAAAGCGTAACATGATCCTCATGTGATACTCATGCTCCCACTTTGGCGGGAGTGGTCAATGTCATCCACGAAGACCACGACAAGGCCCAGTCTAGATAGGGTTGGAATACCACATGCATGAGATCATGAATCTTTGTGGCGCGTTCGTCCCGATCGAGGCATCGCAGTAAACTGAAATTACCCGTAGCGAGTCTACTTGTAGCAGGGATATCTATCTCCCAACCCTCGGTGATGGTAACCGGTGCGAAAGGTACATCTTAGGTAGACTCGCACTCACGTCTCATTGATCAAATAAATCATCAATCCTCGGTAATAGTCTGGAGTTCTTGATCGTAACCTTGATCGATAACTCCATGTGGCGGACTGCGGTTCCTCTGGCTATTGGTGCCATCTGTGCGGAAGTAATGAGATGGGTGAAGTACCCAGAGTGTGGCTTCGATCACAAAGTCTACATCCTGTGCGAGGCAATCCGTGCTCATCAGAAAAAACATCCACATGCGCAAACTACTTTCAGGTGAGTCCAAGTCGAGGTCTCTCCTCGCCCTCACAGGGTGGGTTAAATTCTTGACCGCTAAGCGTCACGACACACGGACTAAATATACTATCTGGAATGATCATGCTTGTCCCCCTGAAATACCACCGCAGTGCAGTCTGCGTGTAGGCGGTAGCCTCCCTGCGCTCCTGATCGATGCGATACTGTGGCTTTATTGATGCATCACAGGATGGCGCGTCGAACTGACATGTCCATGATCCTCGAGTCATTTGTGATGAGTCCCAGAGATCTCAGGCTACTTAACCTCGACATATCATTCTTATTCTCTCCTAATCCCTAGGGAAGAACTCACATACAAAGGCTCCTCCCTAGGTCCTCTGAGGTCCTTGCCCATTCCACCACATATTTGGGCCTCGCTCCTACAGGCTGGAACTCTGGTAGTCTAATCTATAGTGTCGGAGGAAATTTTCATAGCCTCGACACCTTCTCAATCTGTATGGAGCAATGGTACTACCATTCGGATCCTCCCCACAATGAATAATGAGATGATGCGGTCTAAACCTCTGGAAGTTACTAGGACCTCACGACTACTGTATACCGGCTGTCTTTATGATTCTTTGTCATGTGATACCCACAGCCTGAGGCTGCTTTGATCAGGCTCTTGGTGGTGGTCGAATGTCGATGGTGCGACCGATTCTTAGTGGACATTCTCTACGTCCTACGTCCTCTACTAGCCATTTTTAATTAACATGGCAGCAAGAATCATTTAATTTTCATTTCGATCCCCAGCGTAATCGGTCTGATTACTAAGCAGGCTTGTGACCATGAAGCCGACCCATTCATTTTCTAAGTGGTCTTAAATTCCAACCACTCAATTCATTTATTTCAATAAAATTCTGACTTTCTTGTTCATTTCGGTATCCAAGTCCCTAAGGTCATAGTTCCAAACCTTAGCATTCACCTTTTCCTATACATTACACCATGCGCTATAGTTTCCTACATGACAATCGTATGATCACAATTTCAAATAGTAGATTAAATACAATACGATTATCTACAGGCATAAACACGACCACAGGAACCTTTATTCATACAGAAATAGTTCATATACGAGTCCTTGCATTCTTAAGCAATCTGAGACATAATTTCATTTTAAACGATTCATCTTGATCGACAAAATTTCATTTTTGAAAATTTTATTTTTCGAAAATTTTGTATCATTTATTTGATTTGATTTTTTATTTTATTTTTAAAAAAAAAAAAAAAATTTCAAATTTCTTTTGATATGATTGGCCGGTCAACCAATTCACGTTCATCGATTCTTGTTCATATATTCTTGTTCCTTGATTCTTGTAGGCAGATTCTTGTTGGTCTGTCCCAAAAATTGTATTGTAATCTGATTCTCAACCTAAGTCCTTTCCTAGCCGATACACGAGTGTGTTACTGATACAAAAAGGAAAAAAAATAGCCCTTCAAGCCCATATGTTGCAAACAGATTCCTCCATTCCCTCTGCACCCTTACTTGATACAATCCGTGTATTGCAAGACGATATCATTTCTTGACCTCCTTATTCTGTCTGTTTATTATTTTGCACATATATTGCAATACAATTTTCGACCACATGCATTCTCTTGCAGTGTTCTCCTCTTGCAATACAAACCAAGCCAACTACACTCCCCGAGGTTGCAATCTGTTTTCTATTGTCGTCCCAGCTTGACTACACCTTCTCTTTGCAGTACAATTGCAATACAATTTTTTCTAGCCCTCTCTTGCAGTCTGGTGGGTGTAATCCCAATTTTTTTTTTTTTCACAATGTGATTAGGCGTAGCCCCAATCCCAGTTCTTCTTGACTTTTGAAGCGTAATTTTTTTAACCCAGGCTATTTGGAAATCACAATTACATATATACATTTTTTTTTCTCACACATCTTTATTGGAAAAATACCCCAAAAACATAAGTATACACATTTTTTTTTTCATTTCTTCCAGCTACTGGAAGAATAAAAAAATATACACCTATTTTTTTTTTCATTTTCCATAATACTCAAATAAATTTATAAAAATTTATTTTACTCCATTTTCTTCAATTTTACAACAGCAAAAACCTGAAATTTATTTTCTTCTTCCTCATAATAAATAAATTTATAAAATTTATTTTCTTTAATTTCTTTTTTTCCGAGTTTACCTTGTAAAAAAAATTCTCCACCTTATTATTTTTTTCTCATTTCTCGATAAACGAATAAATTGCTTAAATTTTATTTTGTTTATTTTTCATTTAATTACGGAAAATGGTCCATAATTTCCTCAAGCCTCCTTCTATAACACTATATAGTATTCAATCTCAAATTTATTTAAATTAGTTTCATTATCAAACGCTCAAATAAATTTCTAAAAATTTATTTCTTTTATTTTATTCTTCAGTTTACTCCTTTGTAAAACTCCTGACTTTCCTATGTATACAATCTTAAGCACCTGACATTTCTAACACATAATTCTTATAATCATCATTCACAACAAATTCATCCAAATCACACAAACACAAACACATGCATGCGGTGTCTAGTTTTGTCGGAAGTGATTTGCGGTAATCTCATACCTAAACTGACATCGGGTACCTAGTGGTGATGTTCTGAATATGGCTAATCCCAAGCCCTCATTCTCCTAGGTTTCATATACCTATACTCTACATCAAACCAACCAAGTGGTGATGGATACCCAGGAGCTCCACAGGTATTCGTATACCTAAGCTCGATGCAAGTATGGCCCCCAAGCAGAATTAGTTGACTACCGTCGGCAGCGGAATACTAGTGGATGTCGGGTTGCAGACGCCACCCAGAAAATCGGGGGCGGGAGTCTCCTTTGTACGGAGGCTCTACCCAGAGTACAATACCTGCATATACTGTCCCAAACGGTGCGATATAATAAACGTAGGTAAAGCGGCCACTTGGGCCAATAAATAATACTCATCATACATGTGACTATGAATCTGACTATACCTAATAGTTCTGAGAGTTCAAATATTTTACTCTTACTCTGACACATATATCAAAATTAGAGAATTCTGTACATGTATAAAATCATCGAAGCCCTGACCAGCTTTCTTTAACCTCGTTATCTAGGAAGAGTGGTTCTCATACGCTCCTTGTGCACAATAAATAATATCCTCGACGGGGTGGTATCTTTCATTAGTGGAATCACCACTAAATAGAACACTCCACCTAAATGCATATACGTGCTCCCAGAAACAAACACACGTTATTGAATGCATCAGTGTTGCCAGATATCACAGCTTCGTCATCTAGGTAGGGTCCTCACTAGACTCATAACTGCTAGTAATGACGTGAAGTAGTTTCAAACGAGTTATTTGTTTTTATATTTGTGGTCTACCTTGATCTAAGTAGTGGTATCTCGGAGTATTATGTTGGTGAATTTTTCCCTCAGAGATATCAATTGGAAGTCTCGACAGTTGTTTATATGTGGACTACCACGGAGTGTATGTGGTGGGTGCGTCTCGGAAATGATTGATATTTTTAGTATGGACTACCCTCGAGTCATTATTATTGTTTTTGACCACAAGATATTTTACATTTACTAGTCCTGCCCTCAGAAACGGTTCTCTTGAAAGCTGCTCATTACACTCCTCCACAATCTCTACAAGTTGCCCGTTATATAAATGGTATTCTTATTTAGTAGAAAGAAAAGGGGAAGAAAGGAAAAAAAAAAACCTTAACCCCTTATAACACATAAAATATATCACCATGTATATTCATAATTTAAATCACACTAACATGTTAATGTATTTCATTTCCATACACCAAAATTAGCTCACTTTGGCTAATTATCAAACACGAGCAATTCAACTTGAATTACTCAGTCAAACACATTTTCACACAAAAGTGTATTTTATTGAACACTGTTTCGGGAACAGTAAAACCCTCGGTTACTGTTCCTTTCAAAGCACAAATTATCGATTCACTTTGTGAACACAGATTCCACGATATTTAAAGGCCTCATGCGAGCAGTACATGATTTATTGAACCATTCATCACATTTAACCAGACAGTCAGAAGTAAAGCGTCGCGGACTATTCGTAAAGTCTCAAAATCCAAGCATTTCGATTCCAAGCTTTGGAGCAAGTCAGCGACAGTTCAAGGCCTCGATACTTGAAACATTAACATGGTGCACTTAACGAAGAATAAAACCCAGTAGAGAAGCCCTACCTCTGGATTTGAGAAACTCCTAATCAGAATTTTACCGATGAAACCCTCTCTCTCCTAAGCGTAAATGACTTTTCTTCTTGTCGAAGGCTAGGCGGTCGGATCGCTCGTATTTCTAGAGAAGGAAGACTCTCTCCCATAATCACGCCATTTTTGGCCTCTTGGACATATATATACATTTCACGTTTTCCTTGCCCCTTTGGTGTGGAAGGCAAACAACGTGAGTGTTTGTCTTTCCATAAACAATTCCCTTAATATAGTTATGTCCCTCTTTTCCCAGTTTTGACACTCGGCACTATCTCAACCGTCAATTTTCATCATTTCTCTACTCATGCCACTTATGGCACATGAGTACGTGTTATATGTGAATTTCGTCGCATCGAAAATAGTTTTCTGACACGGGTGCGTGCCTCGAAAAGTGTAACTCAGGCGTCTCTCGGAATTCTCTGAGGAATTTACATGCTAACTGGGTTACTGTGAGCGATTCAAGCGTGAAGTCAGTTTAGTCGTGAGATCTAGAGAATAAATTCAGTTTTTAGCAGAAATATGATTTTGTAATAAAAATTACGATTTTGCTCTTTTTCCATAAATTGGAATTTCTCGGGTCTTACACCCGATAAACTCGGTGATTGTGCCCACCCTCTCGAGTATCTCGAAGGGCCAGATGTATCTTGGCGTGCTTCCCATACCAAACACGACCGCTTCTCTTTGGCGCCGCGGCGTGATGCTACCTCCAGGCTCTAGAAATTCGGCGAGATGCAATCGATGTGGCTCTTACGCCTACTCACGAGCCATGAAGATCTTACGTATCAAATCCACCTTCTCAAAGGTGCCTCACAATCAAATCGGATGTGATGGACCTCTTTCGCTCAGTCGACAAATTGGAGATAAACCATGACCTCATCTGAATCCTCATAGCACGTCGTATACTCGTCGATAAGCTTGTTATTTGTAGGCGAACTCCACCGAGGAAAATATAACTCCGGCTACCCCTTAAATCTAAAGGCCACATGCTTGGCATGTCCTCTACTTCTGTATAGTCCTGAGGCGGCCATACGTACGTGGATGGCTTGGTGCTCATCATCAAGCGTGTTCCCATGGCTCTCTGGAAACTCTTCGAGTGAGCGTAAACACAGGATCAGTCTAACATGATGAGGCGGCCTCCATATAGTAGGACAATCTCGAATGTATAACTGCGAGAATTCCTCTAGTGTGAAGGTCGTCCTCCACGACCGAGGGAAAATGTCTCGCAGACTTAGTGGTAGGTCCACTTATCACCCACACCGCATCATGCTTCCGCAATGTCCATGGAAAGTGAGTCACAAAATCCATCGTGATATGTTCCCACATCCCCTTTGCTACCTCCAATGGCTGGAGTAGTCTGTGGCCTCAGTGCTCGGCGCTGCTGGCGACATGTGAGACGTCATCGAGCAAAATCCGCAACTTGCCTCTTCGTCAGCTCATTAATGTTGGCGAAGAAGATCACAGTACATCTTCGTGCTGCACGGATGCACGAGAAAATGGTGATAAGAGCTCCACACAAGATCTCCTCTCTCGGATCGTCGCCCAGGGGAACCCTGACCCGTCCCTATGCAAAAATTTACCGTACGTGAATGGCGAGCCTTAGTCACACCTTTTTGACTATGCGGTCACGATGGACATTATCTCTGCGTCTTGCCCTTGGGACTCAATCACTCTACTCAATAAGGATGGCATAGCCACTAGACTCCCTAAAGTACCCTTATCCCGATCACTATACTGTGGCCCATAGTCTCGAGCATCTATCATTCTCGGGAACCTACACTAACCAGTACTCCCCGTGACTTCCGACTGAGTACATCAGCCACCACGTTTGCCTTACCAGGATGGTAATGCAAGGTAATCATAATCCTGTGCTCTCCATCCACTTTATGTTGCCTCATGTTGAGGTCGGATTGTGTAAATACTTGAAACTTTTGTGGTATGAGAATACCTCGGAAACTATTCACCATCTAGTAGTAGCCCAAATCTTCAAGGAAAAGACTATGGCGCGAATCCATATATCATGCATTAGGAGTATGTTTCTCGTTCTTTAAATTTGCCTATAACCATAATGCCTCTAGTTCATCAAAGCATCTCGGTCGGGTCCTTGGAGGCATCCTGATACAACATGTACCTGCGTAAGTTGAGACTATCGAATAGGAGTGAAATGGCCTCTTTTTAATTCTTGGAATGCCCCCTCACAGATTCATCACTCATGCGACCTCTTTAAGTGATCTAGTCATAGGCAGCGACTAGCGGGAGAAGTCCTCGATAGATCTCTGTGCCACCGCGATCAATACGGATCTCAGAGTAACCGGTCTCCCGACTCATAGCGCCTCGAAACCTTCTCACGGGTCCATGACACCGCAGAAGCTTACACCACGTGCCCGAGAATCTCACCTCGTGACGAAACTTGCACTTGCGAAGACTTAGGTAATCTGCCGATGTTCTCTTAAGGTCTGGAAAACAATCCTCAAATGATCCTCATGCTCCTCCTCAGATTTAGAGTAGATCAAGATGTCGTCAACAAAAACCACAACAAACTAATCTAGATAGGGTTGGAATACCCTATGCATGTGATCCATGAATGCATTTGTGCGTTCGATGTCTGAAAGAGTCATTGTGAACTGAAATCTTGGCGCCTCCTGAACATTGTCTTAAGGATATCCGCCTCCCTAACTCTCAACTGATGATAACCGGTATAGAGATCTATCTTGGAGTAGACGCGTGCCCCTCTCAGATGATCAAACAAATCATCAATCCTTAGTAAATGATACTGATTCTTAATCGTCTATGCACAGTCGAAGTGTCTTGTCCTTTTTCTTTGCAAACAAAGCAAGATTGCCCCAATTGAAGTGCTAGGTCCTAATAAAACCTTTGTCAAGCAATTCACATGCTTGAACCTTAGTTCCTGCTGGCTTCAATAGGTTCCATCACATGCGGAGTCATAGAAATAGGTGATACCGAGGTGTGGCTGATGATGAAGTCTACATCCCTCTGCGGAGGTAATCCGTGCTTCGTCCGGGAAAAACATCCTCGTATCTTTCATGAACTACAGGAGTAGACTCAGGCCACTATCTCACCGTCCTCGGGGTAAGGCTTCTTGCTTGACCATCAGCTGCGTGCCATCTAGAGTCATACACGGCCTAGGGTAACGGATCATGCTTATCCCCCTGAAATATAAAACAAGCACCATCCTATGTGCAGGTGGTAACTCTTTTACGATCATAGTCAATGATGACTCGGTGTCTTCGTCGACGGTCCATGAGATGACCTCGAGCTACGACATATCTATGACCCTTAGGTCCCACGGTGAGGAGAATCCGGGAGATTTCTAACTCCACGATCAGGCATATTTGATCAACACTGCGCCTTGTTCCTAGAGGAAGAGGTCACGGGATGTAGCTCGGTAATTAAGTCTGCATCCCTGCGGGAGGAGTAATCGAAGTAGCTCGTTAGGAAAAACATCCTCGTACTTCATGGCGCAGAGGTAGACTCGAGCCTTGTCTCGCCTCGTCCTCCCGAGGAAGGCTTCTTGTGACATCAGCTGGAGTGCCATCCCCCAGAGTCATACATGGCATGGGGTAACGGATCGTGCTTATCCCCCTGAAATATAAAACAAGCACCATCCTATGTGCCGGTGGTAACTCTTTTACGATCCACGGTCGATGACGACTGGTGTCTGTCAGCTAATAGTCGATCCAAAGGATGACCTCAGGCTTCCCGACATATCCATGACCGCCCAGGTCCCGCAATGAAGAATCACAGGGTTAACTCACAATCCTGACATATTTGATCGGCCTCACCCTTGTTCCTAGGGAAGAATTTACATTCAGCGACTTTTCAGGTTTGACCTCTAAGCCCGCCATCGAGATTTCTCTCATTGTCTATTTAGCAGTGCACATGCCAACCACTAATAGACATCAACATCACAGACTATTTCATTCATTCGCACCACGAACTCTTAAGGTATGTTTTCTAATACAGTGTTCATCTTTTCCTATATACGTTCTACCATGTATATAATTCATCTGTTGTAACGATCAGCGATCACGATCATGTAGCCGCCTTGACATGGAGGAAATGTCTGATGCATGCGTCGTGCAAACGATGCCCACGTCCTTTTCCTAGGAAATCACATACTATTTCACGATGCACGAGCTTTGGCGGCTAATACATTACCAGGGCTACAGGCATTCACAGCTAAGCTCTATGCTATGGCTTCACATGTCTTAGACCCATGTCCGTGAACCACTAGGTATTCGTATGCATGCTCACGTCTGGTGACACCGAGCAGGGCATTGACAGCAGTGACCCACGGAAGACTCGTGGATGTCGATTAACCCAGACACCACACTGCCGTGTCCCTTTTGGGACACACGATTTAATGAAAATCGGATAGGAAATACCTTTGTACGAGAGCTATACGAAATACAACATGTATAAAAAAACACGGCAACATAGTGATATAATACAATGACCTCAGGTTCAATTATAGTAAGTAGCTATAGGACACTCATCCCACCTTCTGAGATAATCTTGGGACTAATTACCATAGTCTCGGGGTTGATCTAACCTCTTACAAATATTACAAATTCGAATAAGGTTGTTCTGAAGTTTTTTTTTACAATTCTTTTACCATAATCTGAAGCTAGAACTAGTTTGTTCCAAGCTTCTTTACAAAATGAATCACAAGCCAGGCGTAGCGACCCCAGAGGCGGCCGGGGCTCGTTAGGCGAGTCAGGCAGAAGGCTCTCGGGACGCCATTTAGTCTTTTATTTACATTTTATTAGTTTTCTTTTTCAAAAGTCGCGGCCGAATCTGACTCGACCAGAAGAGTGGATCGAGCAGGAGCACAGTTTCTTTCAGAAGCGTTTTGATTATCTTATCAAAACATTTTTGCTATGTTATTTATATTTAGGTTTTCGGTTGCGCGGAACGGTTTTTCAGATGGTAGGCTATGACATTTACATTTCATAAAATACCACATACGGTGAAGGCATTATATGCCCTTTCAAAATGATATAAAACAAAACATTTCTTTAGAGTTGTTTATTTGTTCACAAAAATATCCCATGTTGGAAATGATATGTGCATGGCGGGAGTATGTACTTATATGCCACAACTTGCTTTATAGACTCTCGCTTCCGTCTTGTCTCCTTTGCATGCACTGAAACATGTATAGATAAAAACTATACGCTAAGCATTTTCATGCTTAGTGGTTACATGTGATTCTATTTCAATATTCAATTTAACTTGGCATGCATTTAACATTAAATCATGCCTATTATATCAACATATATAATGCTCTTCACTTTATGTCTTTCATTTTACAAATCATTATCATATCACAACTTATGCATTTTCAATGCAATAATTGATTCTAATTCAATTTATGAGATTTAAGCATATACATAAAATCCCATTTATACTTGTCAATGTTGGTTATTTTACTTTGACTATTCAAATCACATTTATGACGGATTTCGTTTGATGAATCCCGTCCTTATTATCGATCGATGTTAATGTCTCTGCACATTTAACAATTAGTCTCCATCCATGACGGATGTTGTTTGTTTTGCTGTGTGGTATCACTTAAATGTCATACGCCATCGCGGCGGATGCGGTGGTGCATCAGCAGTGGGACGTGCCAGACGATTTCGGGGGTGCCTTAGTGGCCGGATCTTGGAATTGGTGCATCGTCGTGAGTTCATTCGGTATCCGATTCAATTCAAGATGTCAAGCATTGTAGGTCGTTTGGTGATTTATCATTCACATTCATTCGGTTTTTCAAATATCACATTTCGATTCCATATTCCTTTCGTATCATATTTTCAAATATATGCTCGTCCCAATAATACTTTCATTTCATATACTCATTCACATACTCATTTCATATACTAAGTTCATGTACTCATTTTCATATTTACTTGGTACCTACCAAAATACTTGACATAAGAATAGAGTCGGAGAACAAACCCGGTCTCGATTCCTTTTCTCTTCGATACAGGTCCTAGGTCGAGTTATTGGTCTTCACATACCTAGTCAAATACAAATTCTTCACTCTTAGTGGTTAAACAAATAATCATACTAGCGAATATCGCCCAGGGAGTGTAGACGAAGCTTGTGAAGCGCTTGAAAATCTGAATACGTTTTTCATAGTTTCATTCTTATTTGAACCCCCAGTAATCGTTTCTTGGGTCCTATACAATCGATTGTATGAATACGGGACTTAACGGTCTGAATATGCAAAACGAGGGTTCTTGGAAGTAGTAGTCTGGTGCCACTTGGTAGTGCAGAGTACCGGATCATCAACGCGAGTGGGTACGGTGCCGGTTGGAGTGGTGCAGGTACCACTTGCCTTACATCATGGGTGCAGGTACCACTTTTTGGTCAGAGGTGTTGCCAATCTTGTTTGCTGAGAAAATGTCGAGGTTTTGGCATTTAACCGTTTTCATGATAAACCCTCGATTCATCCCATATCAAAAATCACCATGGAATCTGAAAACAACTCGAAGGTGGTTTTAGAATCAATGAAAACCCCTTTTCTCTCAAGTTAGGGCTTTTCCCTAAAGTCCAAATCAAATAGGATGAAATTAGGGTTTGATTTATTACCTCAAATCTCTTCAAATCATTCTCTTGTAGGTTGCTTGATCACTTAGAAGCAAAAAGTGGGAAAGAATCACGCGAAACGATCCTTCTCCCAGCCTAGCTCTCTCCCCCTTTTCTCCCTCAAAAACATGATGTGCTCTAATGAGCATCCAAAGACCACTTTTGCTCTTTTAAATTCATTTTAAGTGTAAGGCCGTATTTGCTTTACACACCAATTCTCATTTTCTCCCTCTTTGGTCTCGATTCTTTATTTCCATAGGCCTTGTTTGGCCTTGAACTCATTTTCTTTAATCTCTATTCTTCCACTGGCCGTTCATTCATCATAAATTCACTTGAACATTTATTCTTTATATGATGGCCCTTAGGTCCCCATTTTACAAATTTCCACATTTGCCTTTTTCATAGGTTATTTAAGGGTTAGATGAATTTTCTCATTTGTATATAATATTAAATCATATGCTCCACATAGTGGCTACATTGCTCCCGATTTATTTACTTTCCCCGAAAAACGAGTTTTGCTCATTCATGCCGAATATATATAATAAATTATTATAAAAAATTCTAAGGTATATTTTAGACGTTACATCGGCAAACTTTCTTCATAAGCTGCGCCTCGAGTGGCGTTGTCCTTTGCGCGTACTCACGTACACGAAAGGGTCAGCGGCGGAGTGAGCAATGCGGTAGGATAAAGTTCTCTGGGGCTACTCCTACTGGTTCCATGCAATGCCATGTTCACCTGATCAAACATTCTAGAAAAGTAAAATGCAATTTCTGCAATTTGGAATGCCACATGCCTTGAATGAGTGTCGCATGCCTTTAGCCCGAGTCACTGCGACTCCTCGCACATGCTTATACGACCCAGTGTAAAAACTTGTCATTGGTGTTTCACCCAATGACCATTTATCAAAAACAAAACTTTTTTTGTTTTTAAAACTCATTGGACATCCTCCAATAAAACGCTTTATTCAAAGTCATTGGACAATCTCTGATAAACAACTTTATTCAAAAGCATTGGACAATCTCCGATAAATGGCCTTATTCAAAGCTATTGGATAATCTTCGATACACGGCTTTATTCAAAAGCATTGGACAATCTCCGATAAACAGTTTTATTTAAAAGAAATTTATTAGACGTCTCAATCACTTGACTTTATTAAAGCATTGGACAATCTCAGATGTGACTTTATTGAAAGCATTGGATCGTCTCCGATAAACCGCTTTAATCAAAATTATTGGACAATCTCTGATAAACAACTTTATTCAAAAGCATTGGACAATCTCCAATAAACAACTTTATTCAAAGCTAGTAAATGCATCCATGAGACTCCATTAGACGTAGTGCAAAGTACCGAGCTCATTACCCACTCACCAAGAATGATGAATAATCATGACCATGTACATGCACCCATTTAATGTGATGTCCCCGTGCATATGCAATACAAGATGCTATTGCATGTTATATCATGTCATATATATGATGAAGCTATGTGGATTTTTTAAACCATCATGTAATACCCATGCATCATTTGGAAAATCATATCCAATTAACATCGGATTTCCAAACAAACCACCATACATGTCGACATATTATACACACATATATTGACATCTACCGATCATATTAAATCAAGCGATGACTTACATTATACTCTAGGCTTAATTGTGATACCATATTTACAAATGAACACACAACGAAACCATGTAATGGCCTTGTTCACTCTGCAAAAAACATCATAAGCCAAACCGTTAAGAACACGTAATTTGACTTCCACAATTCAGCCAGTATATCCACTCGATTCAAGCGATGATATACTCTGATCATATACTAATTTTGGCGCCAGGTACCCACACACAAGGCCATGAACTAGCCATAAGCAGTCCCGCAAAATCGATCGAGACTATCCAAACACAACTCTTTGAAAGATCACTTAAAAAACCCAGTGACGGACCAAATTCCATTCGGCATATGGTTGAATTCTACTCAAAGATTTCCATAAGAGTCGAAGCATGAATGAGTGGACGAGAAAGTTATGGCCGTCAGAAGTTGACACTGCTTGGAATTTCGCATGAGGGTTACGAAAAGATTGCAGCCCACAGCAAATATTTCCGCAGGTGTCTCGAAAATTTTTGCAACCCGTCTTCAAAGTTTGCACACCATCTTAGTACAGGATGCATCAGGTGGGATCTCGTAGCCTTGAATTTAGTAGGGTGCCTTTAGTCCTAATCTACGTGAACTAATCCAGGTTCAGTCATCATAAAGTCCGTGTTCGAGTTGTAAAAAGCCTCGAAACACCTAAACCACAACGATCACGAAGCAAAGTCTGGGAACCAAAGCAGAATAAAGAAACACATGTTTCGATTGTCAACCGCAATCAAGCTTGCGCTTGAACCAACCACACGATTGGGGCAGACGATGGCCATTGAGCGGCAGTAAGCATGAAATAACTTTAAGTGATGAAAACCTCTTGAAGAGTGAGAAGCGACACTGAGGAAGTTCCCTTGAACACTTCTTGAACTTAGAAGTTTTCGACCACAGAACCTTCAGCATAAGGCAGGAAAACTTAGAGTTTCTGAAGTAGTATCCACCGTAGCCACACAGTAGAAGTACTCCGAACTTTAAACCTTGGCGATGGGAGAAGGCGACTACCCGTCTCAGGTATTTGTTAGAGAGAAGTTAGAGCTTCTCTCTCTACACCCTCTTTTCTCACACACGGTTGGAAGGGAAAGATCGATTTACTCTTCCTTTTTCCCATTTTGTACAACAGCTTAAGTTGGATAAAATTGGCTCTTAAAGCGCCATGTGTCACGCGATCCTCGCTCGAATCCGTTCCTACTCTAAAACAATTTATTTTCAGTTTCGATTCAAGTTCAATTTATTTTAAATGAACTTAACTTGAGTTATTTCCTAACTCCCGAGATTCTCGTAAAAATCTCATCCTTAGGAGTCACTAGACGTTCATTACCTCGAAAATCATGAAAATTTTGATTGTCTCGGAATCCAACGAAAATTTTCTGGATAACTAGATTTCGCGAGACGAATCCAACGGTGAAGTCCGTTTTGTCATATGAGATTTAGAGAATTTTCCAAGCTTCCCTGATTATTATTATTATTTTGCCGTTTTTCCTGAAAATTTCTAATTTTCCCAAGTTTTACACAAATGCTAAGTTCATGGAAGAAGAATACATCATGAATCACATAATTAGGGATATCAATGAATGGACAGAAAAGACTGAATCCCTTAGTATCTAAGATAATGTTGTTCATGTTGATTCACAACCACTAATACTTGATACTAATACACCAAATATGCCTCATCATAGTGGGAGGGTCATTAGACCCTTATTCCCAAGCTCACGTTGATGGGAGATCATCTTTGGCTTGATCACTTTAGAGTCACGTAGGGATGATCCATGTAATAAGCGATTAAGTGATATAAAGTTTTGGGTTTTGGAAAGGGCTATGGTGAAATTAGAATCCATGCATTACAATATGTTTGGACTCTTGTGGATTTACCTGGGGTTAAACCCATTGGTTTTAAATGGGTGTCTGAAGATAAAAGATAAGTAGATGTGAAGGTTGAGACATATAAAGCTATTTAGTAGCAGGTTATAATTAATCGAGTTTTGATTATGATGGAACTTTCGCAGTCATTATGATCTGATCCATCATGATAACCCACATCATTTGCGACATATTATGATTATTAAATATGGAAAATGGATGTGAGGATGACCTCATGTGGCTATCTTGAAGAGAACATCTATATGATGCAGCAGATGGTCTCACGCCAGGAGTCGAGGAACACATTGTATCTGAGGTTGCATAGACCATATATGCTGGACTTGCGAGCATCGAGATCATGGAATAAGCAGCTTTGATCGGGTGTAGATCTTTTTGGTTTTTATCAAAAATGAAGAGGAACCTTGTGTACATAGAAAGATGTAGGATGATATAGTGGTTTTTCTGATTTTATATGTGGATGACATTTTGTTGATTGGAAACGATTTTGAGATGTTGTGAAAGGTAAAGATCCAGTTAGCCACTTAGTTCCAAATGAAGAATTTGGGAGGAGCCTGTGTAATTACAGGTATTAAGATAATACGAGATAGAAAGAATAAGATTATTGAACTTTCTCAGAAAATTATATAGATAATGTATTGTCTCACGTGCGACATCTGAGTGAAAAGAAAGTTTACACCTTTTGTATGCAAAATCAATCACTCTGGGACAGTGTCTAAGATAACTGAAAGAATACATGAAGACATTTACCATATGTTTCAGCAGGTTGGTAGTCTTATGTATATGTGTTATGTCTTGGAGCCGAGATATATGCTATTCGATTAAATAGTGAGTAGAGGTTCAGTCCTAACACAGTAGGAACATTGGATAACGAAGCATATACTTTCGATATCTAAGGAGAGCAGGGGACTATATGCTAGTTTATCATGGCTATGGAGTTGGCCCTTATAGGATATCTGATTCTAACTTTCGGTTAGATATGGATTTGAGAGCCTCTTGATATGGTTTTACATTGGGTGGGCTTGACTTTTTATTTGGAGGAGTAAGCGATCATGTATTGTTGATTCAATTGTGAGCTAAATGTGGTAGCATCGAGCTAAGGAAGTGGTATGGCTTAGAAATTCATATGGGTAGGAGTCATAGCTAAGGTTGTTGATTCAGTGATCTTATCTCATGATCATGGTGGAAATTTGTGCTCAGACGAAAGAACTAAGGAATCATAGGAAAATGACACATCAAAAGGAAGTATAACCTAGTTTCGAAAGATTATACGAGAGGAGACATCGTAGTAGAGAAGATTGCATGCGAGGATAAGCGAGATTCTTTTACTAAAGCACTTAAGACTAAAGTGTTTGACTCTCATGTACTCTCTATTTTTTTAGTTTCATGGTTTATAATGTAATTAGTTTGCATTAATGAAATTGGTGTTTCAGTTACTTCAGATTATTGTGTTCATCAGGCCTAGTTCAAGCACATTGTACATGTTTAGGTGCGTGTGGATGCACAGAGGACACGGATATAGGTTCCTTGCGTCTGAGGTTATTCACAACAGTTCATGGATGTTGGCAATCCATAACTAGTTGTGGTATGATATCTAGCAAATTATTAGGGTAGTTTTCACGGCTAGAGTGGTCTCTGGGGTATCATCTGGTAGTACTTGGTACATATTGAGCGAGACCAGAAGTGTAAATCATCATATACTATCTTTGAAGCGGTTTTGCCAGCTCTTATCTCACGTGGGCTCTTAACCTTTAGGTATTGAAGAGTTGAGGGAGTAGGTTGTCATTTTGAGTGCTCCTTGTGACCACCCATTATTGATAGTCCGCTCAAAGTAGATCTGTGGATCGCTTCATGCTCCAGCTCACCAAAATCTTACTTTAACAAAATATGTGAACCATGGTGACATACTTAATTATAGGACGAGTATACCACACAGTGTAACACAGATCAGAGAGTGTCTGGTACATGATCTTTGTGAGGTGTATAAAGTACCAAGTGTCACATTGTAGTATTTTGGAAACTAAATTGAGAAGTGATAAATTGAAAGTAAACTGAGGTGTGATGCTAGAAAAGAAGAGACCAAAATTGTAATTGCCATAAAGGATATGAAAATCATAAAATAAGTGAAGATGGGCTGCAATAGAAATGTCAAGAAGTTGATGTGCGAATCTTGAGAAGATAGGATGCGAAGTGAAATAAAACAAGTTGATTGAGCGATATTAAAGAGATGGGGGATCGAATGGTAATTAGGAAAAATTAGAATATTAAATGTGGAGACAAGCCAAAATCATAGTTTTGGTCTCCAAAGGCTGCACGTTTTGGAGAGGAGAGAAAGAGCGAGGAGAGGAAGAAGGAGGAGGAGGAAGAAGAAAGATCAAGGTATGTTTGTCTTAGAATGAGTGTATTTGGATTCTTAAGGTTTGGTATGGGAATTAGTTGCTCCTTTGGTGGAGTTTTGTGGAAAGATCATAAACCTTTGAATTCTTGAGGTTAAATGGGTAAACCCCCCCCCGGTGGTGTAAAATAAATGGGATTAACATATTCTTATGGTTTTAGAAGAATTGGTGGACCTTTAGGTGGTGCTAAGATTTCCACCTAGGGTTTGTGGTATGAGTTGCAAACCACCCGATACTGAGTATTTTGGAGTTGTTTTGGATGATTTCCATGATGATTCTTGAGGTGATATGAATTATAGAAGTTGTATGAAGTTAATTGGTGTAAAGTGGCGAAAAGCCAAATGCGGGTGAGTGCGGGGGTTAATGGGGTACGTGTACGAGGGGGTGTGCACATGAGTCACCGGAGACTGACATGTCGGTCACGGGTCCCGACGTAATAACGGGTACATGTCGACATAATACAACATATGCTGAGTGCAGAGTTGGAGTATCATGGAATTTTATGAGCCATCACTCGAAATGTAGCGTTTTTGTGTAATTAAGCCCTAATTCGTACCGCAGATGGTTGGAACCTTAGTAAATGATTAGAGAGGTTGAATAAGATTAGAACTCGACGGCGTGGCGTGCCTCGCGCCTCGGCGGCGTTGGATTGAGTGTGACTAAGTCTAGGAAGTACGTAAGATTATGCGATTACATAGGCAATTAATATTTGTCGTATTTCGTTGAGTGTGTAGGCTAAAAGCAAAGGAGGGAAAGTAGTAGAGTTGTGCTCAAGTTTCGGGAAACAAAGAGGTGAGTGTAAAAATGATATTTTGAAAAATTGAGTTTTAAAAGTATGAATGGTTTTTAAATGTTAAGCAGAAAAGTTTAATGGAAATGTTTATATAAATGTTAAGGCATATGGAAGTTTATGTTAAGGCATATGGAAATGTTTTGTCTTGCATCAATATATATATAAATGGTTTAATATTTAAAGCGAAAAGTTTAATGGAAATGTTATATAAATGTTAAGGCATATGGAAGTTTATGTTAAGGCATATCAAATGTTTTGTCTTGCATCAATATATATATATATATATATATATATATATATATATATATATATTTATATTAAATTATATATGTATGAATATGTTAGGGCATTATGAAAGTTTAAAAATGTGTAAGAATGTATATGTGTTTTAATGATAAAGTAAAAGTTTAATGGATTTATAAATGTATTTTTGAAGAAATGTTTGCGATGGACCTTTAACTTATATGATTGATAAGCGATATATTCTAGATACCTTAAGCGTGTAAGGATTTAGGGAGTAAAGTTATAGGTTACTAACTAAGGGAGGGAAATAGGTGTTTAGAGTAATATCCTTACCGTGATAAGGTGCTATGGCCCGGAACCCTATCTGAGCGTGAGTTTCTCCATGACATAGTGGTTATGAGGCTGGAATAGAAACATTCCTCAGGTCGATGCCAGAGGCTATTCGGTGTGTTATCCACAGGTTCATGAAGAAAGAAATAAAGAAAGAAGAAGAAAGTTTAAGGTATAAATTGATTTTTAATTGTATAAGTATTTATTACTTTGCTTATATCGAAAATGTTCTCTTAATGAATGTACACTCACTTTGGGCTCCTTTAGCTCATTCTTTTAGTATGTTTAAAAACATTTTCGGGACTGAGACGGGTGCGCGTGAGGTACTTGCTGCGTGGTGGAGTCGGCCCAGTCGAAGACAAACGCATGTATTTAACGATTGTATATATATTTTGCATATTGTATATGTTGAATATTTTGTAATGTATATATGTATATATGTATATATATTTTGAAAAGGAACTACGTGGGCTTTGATCCTCGGTGGGCCGAGATGCGTAGCGGTCGGCTTAAGTCAGGCTCGAAGCCCGATCTTTTGATAAAATGTGCATGGAATAGAAAGAAGGTTTGAATGTTTGATGATTTGAAACAAATAAATGTATATGTATGTCTATTGTATTTGATTGGGTTGTGGACGAGGAGTCTAATAGGTGAAATTTGAAGTTTAGAATTTTTTAAAATGTTTTCGTAGGTTTTGTAAATTTGGGAAGAGTCAGAAAAGCAGAGGAAACTCTGGCGATTTCTAAAAAATCTAAGGGTTTTGAAAAAGAAAGAAAAGAAAAAAAATTTACCACTTCGGCTTCCGCATTATTTTCTAAAGATATGTTAAGAGTTATGAGGTTCGCTCCATGGATTTTAATTGATTGTTTGAGGGAAAAGTTTCTATATGTCGGTTGGAGTGCCGGGTCCCCTCGGGTTCATGAGTTAATCGGGTCGGGATATTCACTGGTGCTTAAGGTGATTGATCATAGTTGTCCCTAGCCAGGGCGGCCCCACGTAAGTTTAGGGCGAACTTACAGTCATGATCAAATCAAAAGGTAAGCTTGTATCTCTAAGGTAAAATGGTAATTTCGATCTTCTATAGTATAATGTCTAAAATTACTAGTATCAATTCATAGGGAGGTGGTGTGAATGATTATTAAGGCTTGGTTATCTTCCACAATGATTTAGAATTAGAAGTTTTCGATTTTGGAGTGCAATTGGTCTACTATAGTGGTATGGTGACCAATTGTGGAAATTATCGATTAATTCCACAAGAACCAAAATTGGAAAGTACCATGGATCCCTAGGCAAACCCATTTGTAAGTGGCTAGTGTTATGAGCAGTTTATGATCCATATGAGCCTTCAAGTTTGCTTTAGGGCTAGTATGAGAATGTTAGTAGTAAGCCTAGATAAGCAAACTAAAGTTTTAATTAAGTTATACCATGGAACTTATATGGGCTAATTATAGGCCCGAATATGTAAGTGGATTCAATGACCCATTAAACCTTAATATAAATATAACATTATATTTATGTTTAGGGTGACAGACTGATTTCATAGGGAATGAGAATTTCTCTATGCCCCAATCTGAACAAAAGACGTGGATTGTTTGGACCTAAAGCACTCTACGTAATTGAGACGTACAAATCGGTTATTGCCTAGAAGATTCACATATCAATTCCATTCCGGTTAGTATGTATTTTATCAAGTCAATCAAATATATTTTTTATTTCATTTTTACCTTTTGCTTCCGTTGCATATGAAATCATAGATTTTTTTATGAATGTCTCGGGATTCCAACAGTTATAGATAGGAAATTAAATATTCTTTTGACCTATATAGGGTGTGTTCTTACATTATTTTCTCGACAAAATTGAGAATCTCGCTTGGATTTTTATTATTATGTTACATGATTTTGCTTATGTATTGTATTTTATATCTCACCATATCTATATAGAGTAAATTCCTTGTCATTCTCAGTACTTGCAATGATAATTTATATAGCGGCCTACTAGTACCATTGCTCAGCTACCAACCCGGCACCATACATCATTCTTGTTACCAGTGCTCGACTACCCGACCAACTATCGGCTATCAAACATTATCCCTCAACTATCAACTATCAACTATCAGCTATCAACTATCAGTCGAATCAAACAGGGCCTAAAATGAGCTAAACCTGTGCTTGGGCTCAACCTAGTCCACATGAAGAATAGTTTAACCTCCTTTAGATCTCCCATACGATTTGGGCTAGATCAAACCCGATTTTTAGCCATTTAAACCTAATCTATTTGGTATCATGGTATAATGTCAACCATGGATCAATGTTCTTAGGCTCCTGTAGTATTTAACCTTTCTTTTTTATTATTATTATTTTTAATTTTTATAATCAACTATTGCTTTATTCCTTCGTATCGTAGCGAAACATGAAGAAAAAGGAGAGGTGTCCAGACCACTCCTTCAATGAGCCCCAGCGAACACTACCTCCTAACTAGCATATGGGTGGCTTGATTCGCTGACCTCCTTACAAACACAAGATAACTTTCTCCTCCATTAAGAGCATCTCCAACGGTCCTCTCCTTACATATTGTAAGGAGCGGATCAGCTCCCAAGAGCTCCAACGGCTCCATATTTGACTTTACACTTTGTAAAGGGGTTGGAAGGTGTCCTCTCTAGATTTAGGAGCGCTATGCGCTCTAATAATATAATATTATATTTTTTATAGTCGACATAGCATTCTACAGTGTCCTCCCTTGTGATGGCAAATTTTTTTTTCGGTTTGCGCCATGCAGCAGCGAGTTATATTTTTGGTTTTCAATGTTTACGTTTTTTTTTTTTTACAACGGTTATATTTTTTAACCTTTAAAGTTTGCTCCTTTTTTTTTAGTCAAACGGTTATATTTTTTTAGTCAAACGATTATATATATATATATATATATATTTTATTGTTATGCAATGGTAATATTTTTTAAAAAAACTTTACTTTGTAAGAGTTATTTTTTCCTCTATATATACATATTTTCCTACAAAATAAATACATTTCTCTCTTATAAAATTCATAGTTCTTTATTTTATTTTATTTTCATATTTATCATGAATTTCATGATGATTAGTATACTAATCTTGTATATGGAGGGGTCAAATGCAGGCAACCAATCTCTCATGGGTGATTACGATGCCTAGTCAATTTATCATCTTAGTGTCAAAATCACATCCAATGAAACCATCCACAAAGCAAAAACATCGAGCTGTAATTTTACTATTAAAGAAGACAATCTCCACAGTATGCCTTGGCTCTCGATATTAGCATGGATGCGGTGCATGGGGGCAAAAAGTTTGGAATATTGGGATCAGATTTGGCGGGCCACTTTCCTCTGAAATTCAATTCCAACCGTAATGGTAGGTCTCTGATGCATCGTTAGTCAACAATTCAACTTGCAGTGAATAAATTTTGTGGGTACTTTGCACAAATAGAATCAAGGCAACAAAGTGGTAGGAATGAGCAAGACAAGGTATTACTTTTATGAAAATTTTCACTTCTACACTTATTTCATGCTATATTTAATATTATATTTATTTACATAAACTATTTAAAGTTTATAATTAATTTTTATGAGTCTTGAAGCAGTAGATTGTATGAGCAATTACACGGTCATGCCTTTCAATTTTTACATTGTTGGCATGAATTGAAACACCATCCGAAGTGGATGATGGGTAGCTCTAAAAAGAAGTCAAAAAGCGGAAAGAGTGCAAGTCCTGCAAATTCCTCCCCTTGCACTCCAGTTAACAAATATATAAGGGGAAAGCAGTAGTCTGGTAGGACATTTACCACCTCGAGAGAGAGACAACTTGGCAAGAAAATTTGAGAAAACCTGAGCAACGAAAGAGCGAAAGAAAAGGTGAAAATACTCAGCCGATTACGTTTTAAAGATTCATTGAAATAGAGCAAATGGATAAAAATAAAATAGAACTATTTGAAAGTTCAGTTGCTATAGAAAAAAGACTTCATTTTGAAATTTCTATGTAATGACGAAAGATGAAAGGCTTATTTTAGAAGCGAAACTTGATTAATCGACGTGCGAAAGCGAAGATAATGGTAGTTGATATTACTAAATTAAGTCGATACAAGTAACATATTATAGCAGAGCCAGAGAAAGAAATCATTGAAGCAAGCTTAAGGCACGGTAGTAGACATCATTAAGCGACACATTAAATTTCTTTACGTAATTTATTATAATACCATTATGCACCTTGTTTAATAGTTCCTCTTTGTCCTCCATGTAGTTGCCATAGTATTTCCACAAGATCTTAATGGAAATTTGACAATGAAAATTTACATTTTACGATGTCATAATGTGTTTGCATGAAGTGCGCCAGTTCAGGTGTATGCTCATGTGAAATTGATATAGTCGAACTTTCATCAATTGCATCATAGGTGAAATCGATCTAGCTAGCATCTCGCTCATCCTCAACGATCATGTTATGCATTATAATGCATGCTGTCATAATATTTTTGAGAACTTTCTGATCCCAAAAACGGGCTGGTCCACGTACAATTGCAAAACGTGCTTGAAGGACTCCAAATGCTCGCTCGACATCTTTTCTTGCCGACTCTTGAGCTGCTGCAAAATGTTTCTTCTTATTTCCCTGTGGACGTAGATTGTTTCACACAAATGTTGACCATAGCGGATATATCGAGTCGACCAGATAATATCCATCGTATATTCATGACCATTAGCGGATAGTTGACTAAAGGAGCACGATCCTTGGTAACTCATTAAAAATAGTAGATAGTTCAAAGCACATTAATGTCATTAAGAAGTCATGGTAACCCCGAAGAAGCATGCCATATCGAGATCATATGAAATACGACCTTACAGAATGTCGTTGGTTCATGAATATGATGACTCATCGTGCCATCTTTGTTGGACAATTCCTTCCTCATTTTCCAGTAAATACGATCAGCGCTCACTGACATACCGGGGAAGCCACGAGATTCTCGATCAGCGATCTAGTGATATCGTATTATTTGGTGATCTCGAATATTCATCCTTTGAATATTGCAACAAGCGCTTTGACAAACCTTTTAAGATATACGTAAGCGTGCTTTCCTGGAGTCATATGTAGTCATCCACTGAATCTGCTAGTACTCCATAAGTAAGCATCCTAAATACATTTGTTATTTTTGAATGGATAAGCAAACTGACTCCACGTGACTGATATATTTGGACAAAGTATGGATCATATCTTGGCCAGTAGTTAGATTCGAAAAAAGAGGGCGATTCATTAAAACCTCCTCTGAAATAGATGAGGAGGGGGTATACGAGGCATTCGGCAAAATAATCATGGTAAGTCTTTCATTACCTTGAACTTCTATTAAGATTGAATGACGATGCCTGAATCGAGCCATATGGCGACATGTTTTACTTCATCTAACTGCTTCTTCTTGTTCTTCTTCACATGCCATTGTTGCTAACATTGCGGCTGCGGCTTGATTTCTGGAGTTGTCATCCATGAGGAACAAATTTCGTATGTAATTTCGAGACAATTTTACTGGTTTGGAAAAATAGTAGAATAGTTGAGAAGTGAGAATGAAATGAGAATGTTTGAGTTCTTTAAAGGAAAAATATAGTAAGTTATAATATGGTTGTTGGAAATATATTTTTAATATAAAAATTAAATAAAATATTCATGTCTTAATAAAGTAGAGAGCATGGTTGGAGCTTATTTTGAAAAGGTAGCTCCTAAAATAGCTTTTAGTTGTTTTAGCTGTAAAAATAGAGAGCATGGTTGGAGTTGCTCTAAGAAGATAACAGTTGGAATGCGGGCATTAAGTCACAGGTTGTTGAACTTGTCAGTGGGTTACTTATATAGGTGTTCCATGCGAGGCAACTCATTGATTTTGGCGGGTCTGGGCCCACATCACGCCGTGATTGTATTTTTCGATCCATCTTACTACTTAATGCTATCAGGCCACTAGACTCTTCTTCGTATTGCCTGTCGACCTTATTTTGTTTTTGGAATAAACTCCATGGAATACCAGTATTTTTGAAAATGGGAATCACTCATTAATGTAAACCGGAATTTTTAGATCAATATCATCCATCTATTTAAAATATATATAATGCCGATTACTTGTAGGCATTTAGCAGCATATAACAATTGTGTGATATTTCATTATCATGGGTAAGTAATGGTTACATAACTTAATCTCCTTTCTTAATCATCTTAATGGTTCTCTTTACAAACTTTCCACATATTATCTGTCGAACAGACTTTGTTGGATAACTCAAGGATGCTCTTTGTCAAGAAAAAAATTATGAGAGGACGACAATCAACGTATGACTCTGTTTTATTTTTCAGAAGTTTGTGAATATTTCACAACTAATCTGAACTTAGGCAAAGGCATGTTATTGACTGCACTGTAGCCCTGTCGTTCTTCGTGGTTTTGACACTTCTCAACTACTCTCAAGTATGTTTTAGTGACGCAATGTGTAGTGTGATTGATCAACACACGATTGATTAATTAGAATAACACGTCATAATTCAAAGACCAATTCTCAATTTAGAGAACAAAATAATGCAAAAGCTTTTATTTTTCTGATAAATTGATAAAATTGATAAAAGTCCCTAGAACAAACCTTAAAACATCTATTTATACCCTAAACATAATTTGGATATATATAATAGGAAATAAAATAATATCTCAAAACAATAATACGAACGAAAATAATACCCAAAACAATAATGGGGAAAAGAAATAATAACCCAAAATAATAATAGAAAATAAAATAATACTCCCAAAACAATAATAGGAAATAAAAATAATATCCCAAAAAATATAGATAATATCTCATTACAACCAAAATAAGGATTTTGGTTGATTTGATTGCATACTGCGTGATTTTATCTTGTGAGGCTTTCGTATAGAGTTGCTACGGATATCGAGATTCATATTTGATTGGAATAAGGTAAGATCAGCAACATTAAAGGTCTTTGAAATTCTCATCCAACTTAGCAAGTCAACCACAAAAGCATTATTGTTGATCTTATTAACAATTTGACACGGTCCATACTTTCTTTGTTGAAACTTGCTATGGCCACCTTGCATTCGAGCTTTGCTAATGAAAACCATCACCTCATCACCATCAAACAACTTGAACTGTCTATGCTTGTCTGCCTTCATCTTGTAATTTGCATTAGCCTTCTCTAACTTGTTCTTGACATCTGCTTACACTTCTTGAACTTGCTTTGCCAAATCACCAGCTACTACGGAAGCTTTATCAAATCTAAAGCATGATTAGGACATTTCATGTATACAATGGAAAACGAGGCTTTACTTGTTCCACTATGAACAACGTTGTTATAAGAAAATTTCACTTGTGCTATGGTAAAATCTCATTGTTTTGGTCTATCAATGCAAATACTTCAAATAAGATTACTTTCGAAGTCACATTATGACCTCTGTCTGCCCGTTTGTTTGTGGATGTGATGTGCGTGAAGTTGATGACAAGTCAAATTGCGCCGAGAGTCGTAAAGGCTAAGGAACTTAGTGTCATGATCATATGTTAGTATTGGCCTCCATTACAACCTCACTGACCTCCTTAAGAGAATGGATTTAGCTATGGAAGATGCATGCAGTCTTCTTACATGGCAAGAAATATGCCATCTTAGAAAACACATCAACCTGACAAACCTGAGAACTCATACCTCGTTGGGTTTAAACAAATAACATGGAAGCCCATTAGAAAGATCCTCCCATATAGCATCAGACGGGTAATGGCATGTATAACCTACGTGTTTTGATACGATTTTTCATCATTTAACATACATAGCACCTCGACACAATAGTAGGTCACATCCCTTCTCGATCTAGGTCGATAGTACCTATACTACAAGGATTCAATGGTTTTATCTCTTCAGATGACATGCTAAGCCACCACCATACAGAGTCTCTCTGATCTTCTCACGAAGTGAAAGTGCGAGAAAATAGCTTCCAGCTCTTCATGAGAAACCCATCATTTATATAAAAATCATCACAAGGTGGTTTATGCACACAAGTTGTCCAAACCTTTTTGAAGTCATCATCGTTTGCATACAATTCCGTCAATGTCTCAAAACCTACTATCTCCAAACTCAAGGTTCTCATCAAAGCCACTCGTCTACTTAATGCATCTACCACCCTATTTTGTTGTCCTTATTTATGGAATGACATAAGGAATTCTCTATGTAAGGCGACCACAGCATACCATATCCTTCCGTACATTCTATGTACTTAAGTACTTCAAAGCTTGATGATTAGTATAGAGAATGAAATCCTAGGCTATGAGATAATGCTCCCAAGTTTTCAAAGCACTCACAAACATCATAAAATTGTCGCCATTTAGCCCCATTTCGCCTAACTGCTCTGATTTTCACTAAAGAAAGCGATCGACCTCTTCTTTTGGGATAAAACAGCCCATTACCCATTCCACTAGGATCACACTCTACCTCAAATAACTTCTCAAAATCTGGTAATACCAAGACATGTGTTGTGCTCAACACCACTCAAATATTTTAAAATTTAATTTTAATAACAATTTCTTTTTTTCTTTTTATGTTTTCACATAGGCAGTGTTTGGGTTTTATTTTTATGTTTAACTTGGAAAATATTATTTTAAATAACACGATACTTTTGTTAAACAAAATTATTTAATTATGATATTTTACTTTTATTATTACATTGAGTATGTTCTTCTAGTTTATTAGTTGCAAAATCTATGATAGCCTTGTTCCTGGGGATGAAATTGTCACATCTTCGTCTTAAGGGTTTTATAAGAAGATAGCTACTTCAGAGATCGAGCTTAATGAAGATTTGATGAAATAGAAGTTAAGCCCCTGGTAGGACTAGGAAGTAGTTCGGACTAAGGCTATCTTGTGTTGCAGGGACGTGCCAGACATGAGATGTCCGAGCTAGAAGCAAAGCAACCGTGGGAAGCACGTGAGTGCAGGTGACTTGGAGACGAGGAACTTCTGAGGAAGTAGTAGGTGGGCTGAGATCTATTTGGCAAGTGGATAACAATCACATCTCATAAGATCCAGGAAGTCTAGTACGTCTGACGAAATTAGAAACTTTTAGAAGTTTTGTTACGTAGGATTCTTGATCCCGTAGAGTTTCATATTTTTTGTTGTGGCGAAGCAAAGGAAAAGAATGAAATAGAAGATAGAGTGGGAGTCATATTAGGATGGCGGCCAAGCGTATCTAGACTTCAAGGCCCGATTAGCAATGATATAAATTCAAGGCATTGGAAGTTCTTATCCACCGAATTTTTGAGGAGTAGAGCTTGAAGAGAGGCAATGAAGATCAAGCGTATTGAGAGAAATTAATGGTCTGAAATACTTAGTTGAGGTATTTCATGTTAAAAGCCTTTAACCTTTGGTGAAAAATGATGTTCTTTATTTTCTTCATCTTATATTGATGTAATGTGGGTATGAGTGTGCAATGCTTTAGAGAGGAGAATGGAGGAAGTTCATTATGAATTCCACAATGATTGATTAGTTTCAAGAAGGGTCGTGGGTATTGAGTGAGTCTATTACCACATAAGACTAATTATAAACCTTGAATCCGATTAGTGGAAATCTTTACATGCGGGGACAATACGTTGATGTAGGCAGGTTGATCCAAACCAAGTAAAATATTGTGTGTTTTAGTTTATTGTAAATATATTATATCTCCTCATATACTAAGTCTGAGTTTGAACATCTGATACTAAAGTCCAAACGAATTCGAACATCAAGGACTCTAATATGAAACACACACTTATATCTATCAATATCTACAAAAGAGTAATCCCAATATGCTGCAAAAAATCGTCGAAGTCTGCAAAGTCTATGAAAATCATTCATACATTTACAAACTCTATGAAAGTTTACAAAAGTCTATAAAAATCTATCAAATTTTATAAAAGTCATCCACTTAAAAAAGCCTTTAAAAGTTCTAATCCAGTACACCCCCTAAATATATGTTCAATATGTTAATTAAACATATATTTGTGTTTTAAGATGTTACAATCTCAAGAGGTTAAAGAAGACAAGAAGTCTTCTTCTCTTTGTTATTACATTTTTCAACCCTAAGATTGTTTTATAAATATGACTTTTCTTCTTTTGAAATCTTATGCAAAAAAGTAAAAATGATTCATCAATCTCAAGACTATTTTCATTTTACTTCCCTAAACATTTCTTAAAAAATCGAGGAAATAAAATATTTGGACAAAGTTCAAAGAACTTTTTTGAATCTTCTTGTATTATTCATATTCTTGTTATTTCTATTTTCAAGATAATTTATTATATAAAATGATATTAGAACGTGTTTCTCTTCTCCATTATATCTACCTTTCTTTCTAACAAATTAAACTTTCTAACCCCCAAGCTTAATCCAATTAAAAAAAAATATCAAGTGATATTGGGTTGCTTGGGTTTAGTCGGTACACCGCATGGCATTAGTGATAAGACACTCTGGAAGCTTCATGGAAATATTATTTTTGAAAAACATTGCATAGCAGTGCACGTCTAATTGTCTAAATGAGAAATTTGGCCGAAAGTCAAAAGCAGACAGTTGGAACGATTTAAACAACATCCTGAACTGCAATTATAATAATATCATTTTTTTAAAAGTATAATAATATCATTTTAAAACAATAAATTCGACATCAATATTACGTACACCATGCTTTCAACCTATTCTCTTCGTTACCAGACAAATTTTATACGAGTTTCATAGTATGTGATTTAGAAGACTCTTCTAATCTATTATCAATAACAGTTTAATTTTTTCTTCTCAAGTTGTTACAGATAAAAATATTTTTATTATAGAAAATATTAAATCGTTATTCATTTTATGAATACGAACAAGTAAAGGTTAAGAAATCATAATATATATATATATATATATAATGTTATATAGAAAAAACTAAACTTTATGATTAATTTATACAAAATACTAATGTATTATCTCCGTATTCTCATTAAATTTATAAGATATTTTATGATTAATTTATACAAAACTTTAATATAATAAGATTTGAGATAAATTAATGTTGTTGAAAATGGTTGGGTACAAAAGTCTTCGTTAATTCGACTGACCCCTGGGGAGACGACTTCTAATGTTTGGGGCTGGGGTAACCGTAATCACCCTCATTAGACATTAGACAAAAGTTAAAAGTAAAATGATAAATTAGTAGAAGTCTGTTAAGTCTAAACACGACCAATTATTCTCCATAATAGTATGGAAGAACGAGTCAAATAAATTAAGGATTGTACGGGTGGATTAGTGTAACTGTCACAAATGAATTTAAAATTTGTTTTTATTGAAAATGTCTTTCTTTTCTTTAGTCAATCTCAGATGACTATCGTACCCTGTCACCTGGCATCAGCCCTTAATCTGATGGGATTAAGGTTAGTAATAAATGAACGGTGATTAAATTCGTGGGGCCCATTAATCACGATGCTTCTAAGAATGGGTGGTAGCATTGGACTGAATCTGAAGACAGTCCACACACGAACACATGGAAACGCTGACAGTTTAGGCGTTGGAAGTCAATGTTGGTGGTACGGAAAAGTAGGTTCATTAGTTTATTACGATAATACCCTTTTTCTTTTCCGACTCTCTTAAAAACAAAAGTTAGATTTGAAAAAATTGAAAGTAAAATAGAAAAGGAAAATAAAATAAGACTAATTATATCTAAAATAGAGTAAAGTTATTTCAAATCAATATTAATAAAAGCATAAATTCTTTGGTAATGATATCAAAAACTTGTTAAATGTGAATGCGTGTATATAAAATAATACATCTATATACGTAAATGCACGTATTACCTCAAATAATATAAAGCTAGGGGAGTAAGGTATTATCTTACAAAAGTAGGTTGTAAATGCAGTTCTAATCTAGCCTAAACTCTATTAGGATGATCAAGAAATCTCTGTAGAAAAACTCAAGACACTAATCAAAGCATGCAGATTTGTATAAATACTAAAAGACCATAGGGCATAGATTTCACTAAGCAATTGTAACATAAATCTCCTTAACTCAATTAATCAATTATCGAATTTCATCACGAATAGCGATTTCACTAATGTATTTACGAATTTCTCTCTAGCATCCGCATACTACTATTAGAAAAATGTTATAAGCATCTACGCACTCAAGTATTATAACTAAGGATACATTAAATCCTAGAAATCCTAATAGCACACCTAATCTCATTTATATCTCTATCTCATGATAATTAGATGGTAAATCATCAATAGTCTAGTTTTAATTCTCACTTATCAGATCTTGAATCAAACCACAAGTCATGCAAATATTAGCCAAATACCTACAAGCATTAAAAACGAAATGAAATACTTAATATATTTATGAAATAAAGCATTAATAAATAGAAATTATGAGATATTCATACAATCATGTCTTTGGATATATCTAAACCCTAAGAAAACTAACTAAAACATAAGTCGAAAATAAATTACAACTATCAAAAGAAAGAAAAACATAAAAGGGAAGAGATAAAACAAATTTGGCATTGAAGCTCCCTTCTCTTTTCCTCAATCGTCTTCTTCTTCCTCAAGCTTTTTTCCTCTTCAAAGAGAAAAGCCCTAGGGTGTTTCCACCCAAAAGGGAGCTTTCCTCAAGCCCTAAAACGTCTTGCTCGTTTGCTCCTCCACTATTCGTCCTTTGAGCTCTCCTTTTATAAGCCTCCTCAAATTAGGTAAAAAATAGGCTATTTTCGCAGTTAGGCCTCGTCGCTTCGACACAACGAAGGTTTCTTCGTCACGATGTACCTAAGGCCAACTTCTTTTCAATCTTTACGTTCGTCGCGACAAACATAATCTTCATTGCAACGAGCACCTTCATCACGACAAGGGTGATGCTCGTCACGATGAACCAGTAGAGCTGCTTTATATATGGGGAATTTGCATATTTTTCTTCTTTTTTTCGCTCATTTTCACATAATTCCGTCAAATGGTTGACCTAATCATAAAGATGAACATTTAGAGCATTAGGACACTTATTTAACATAAAAATCTAAGAAAAACATAGAGATAAAATGAGTATTTAAGATATTCATCACACCCCCAAACTCAAATCACACTTTTGAAAGAAAATTAACTAAAATATGATAAGAACGCACATTTTTTTCAACAACTAAAACTAAAAAGTAAAAATAATGCAGGAGTTTAGAGAAAATGTCTCGTAACCTTCAGGGATCCATTATTTGCTCATTTGGTTGCTTAAGGGTACTTAGGCGTTTTGTTATATGAGCACTTACGAGACAACTCTACTAAAGTAAACACTACTTGTGAGTAAACTTACTTATTTGTTTCTTTTCTTTCTTTCTCACATTTTTTCTTTTCTTTTTCTTTTTCTTTATTTTTCTCTTTCTCTTTTGTTTTCTTTTGCTTGGTTGAGGCTCATTGGCAATCATCTTTATTAAGGTATCCCATCACTATAGAAGTTAAGGTCTCTCAAGGTAAGTTTAATTTGAGACAAAAGAGGTTGGAACCAAAGTGTATAAATGAGACCTAGTGTGTGTGTACGTAGAAGTCTCATTAAGAAATGATTTCTTAAGAAATAAGGGGGTTATTCAAGCCAAGTCTCCCACAACCAAAAGATACACTCAAGTCCTAGATCAAAGAAATGTAAAGGTATCCCAAATTGACTAAGAAAACAATTTAAGTACAAAACCAAAGCATTCTTAAAACAATTACTAGGCACCAACCCAACTCATATGAGACAAAAAACAAACAAAATAAAGAAATAAAAACACATGCAAATGACAACCAAACAACTAAAAAGAAATAACTAAAACAAGTAAGGAGATACACAAGTTGGATTTTTGAATTATTATTATTATTTTTTAATTCTTAAATTTATCCTCCTCCCAAACTTGAAATGAACATTGTCCTCAATGTGAAACAAAGCGAAGAGATTACTGATATAACCACTGAGGTGATCGAGTATAGAAAGTTGCTCGATAGATATGACTTGCTTATGAAATGCAAGTTGTGTCTTCTTCTCCATAAAGCTTGAAATGTGCAATGAGTGCATAATCTTCCAAAAGTGATGCACAACTTGACAAACTCTTCTCTTGACACTCACAACCCTTTCTTGATGATCGTGATTCTTCAACTAAATATCTTCAATGCTACAAGAGCATCACAACAATTAACCCTTAACAATTTCCATAGTTATATGACTTTCAAAATGAAGACGAAGGGGATTGAAGGGGATGGAGAAGGATTGAACTAGTTTCTAAATGAGGCAAAGGTGTTAAGAGGGGTTAGGCTTTAGTTTCAAATGAGTTCAAATGAGTGGAGACTTGAAAATAGGAAGAATATATGAAACTTAATTGCTGAAACAAATTTTTCCTTGAGCCTCCAAGATGCTATAAACATCCATTTTTCAAGAATCTCCACCTCCATAGCCAACTTTGAACTCTAAAAACCTGAAAAACAAAACTAAAGAACAACCCAAGATCAAGCAAGAAAATTTATTAAGAAACAAACATCAAAACTAACAAAGAAATGGAAAAAGGAAAAAGAAAACATTACTAAGCTTGAGTTGCCTCCTAAGAAGTTGCTCCGTTTTTATGAGGTCCCGACGACTCTACCAGCTGTGGATATGTTGGTAATTCCTTTCAGTAATTTCGAGGCAGAAAGTTGTGCCCCAATGGCATCTTGGATGCATAATGGGTGAAGATCATTATTTTCGGATTTTCTATTTTGTTGTTCTAGCAATTTGGCTTCCATTTCATACAAACAACTTAATAGTGCACTCCTCTGCCTTGGGTATAGGGGTTAGTTCCTCAATCTTCAATTCCTCTTGCATCTCACCCCATGGAGCCATCTCTGGAATAGTCTTTACAACTTCATCTTCTATTTTTTCATGTGATTTCGGAAAAGTTGGCTCATCTTTCGTCACAACTAAGGTTTCCAAAGCTTGTGCATCATTCTCCACTTTTTGAAACTTCTCAAGTTCTCCATTACCTCTTGAGGTGATTTCTTTATTGTAGCACAAGTTTTCTTCGTCTTTATTCACCTAAAGAGTGGATCGCAAGCTCTCTTGTTGTCTTTTGGAAGACATTTTAGCCATGTTCTCATTCTCATTTGTGTATTTGGCCACTAGCTCTTATATGCTCATTCCCTTCACTTGTAGGGGTTGTTCTCTCTCAATAGTGGATTAAGTACAAGAAGTGACCATTTAAGTCATCTCTTCTTCCAAGCTCTTTTGTGGTATGGGCTGAATTTGAGCATTAAACTGTGTCTCTTCCATGAATAATTCAGCCTTAGACAGTGCCAACCTAGCCCTTATGATGGCTAGTTCATCCACTCCTCTTTCAATAATTGACTCCTCTTGTGGAGGTGTGTTCACCTCCTTCATGAGTAGAACTTGAGATGTTGCTTGTTCAACATAAATTCTTTCTAATTCAGCCATTGTTGCCCCTAGCTTTGCCATTCTCTCATGTGGAGGTTAACTGTTCTCATTTTGATCAAGAAACCTAGGCAACCAACTCGAGAATGGTCAATTTTAGCCCTTTATCTTGAAAATTCAGCTTGTGCCATGGTCAAATTAGCGTGACTTCTTGCTAATTCAGTCATAGTTTCTTCTAGGCTTGATCTTTAGACTTGTGGAGTTTGAAGAGTGGTGTAGCTTGTATTCCATGAGGTGTTTTGGTGGTGTCTCCATATTCAAAATTATGATAGTTCAAGTATAGGGTACCTCCATATTAAGCATAATCCATTGATGCATATGGTTGCCACACTTGACTCCTCACTTCAGTTGTCACTCTTCTTTGATGCTCATTGGCCAATTGTTGCATTCTTAGTAGTTGATTAAGAAGAGCTAATTCATTTGTCAACTGAATGAAAGGGTCCATTGTGATTTAAACCTACAAAAAAAAAAAAAAATCAAAGTAAAATAGAAAAGGAAAATAAAATAAGACTAACTATATCCAAAGTAGAGTAAAACTATTTCAAATCAATATTAATAAAAGCACTAATTCTTGCATTAAAAACTTGATAGGTGTATATCAAGTTTTTGACGCCGTTGTCGGGGACTAACAATTCTTTTATATTTGAAGAATAATGTTTTTTATGAGAGTAGTTGCCATCAAAATTCATAAACAATCCATATTTTCAATTTTTTTATAAAGATATAAGTTTGTAATGACAAATGTACCTTCAAAGTTATATATGAGATTCTTCTAATAAAATATTAGTAATTTCATTGTGGTAATGATCTGCAAAAGAATTCATATAAAAAACCTTTAGTATTTTCAAATTGAAAATTGATTTTTATCCTATTAAATATTAAATTATTTTAAAACTTTTTTTAAAAATATTTTCAAATATAAACTTAATATTTTTATAAAGTTATAGT